>JAJIBD010013077.1:0-19756 GCA_021461705.1 Cryptotis parvus | reverse complement strand
ATAGTTACCTGTCACACTTCCTCTTTATGTATTTGACTTTTTACCCGGCAGAGTATTAGAACTTGTAACAGTGCCATTTTGCCCTGATTACAGAATTCATTAAACTTTGTTTTCATTTCATTCATTCCAGAAATAATTGAACATTTGATTCTTGAAAGTACATCAGAATAATTATGCCTTCAAGTGCATATGTTTTAATGCAGAAATAGTAAAGACAGCAAACAAATAGCAGTTAGTGGATTAAAATAGTGTAGCAAAATAAATAGAACGCTACAAGCTTCATTTTTGTTTTTTGTTGGGGCGCACAGCTGGCTGCTTCGTCGGTAGGGACACCGCTTTTGCTTTGTGCTCAGGGCGTTGCTCCCAGTGGCTCAGGGGCCATGGTGCCAGGGATTTTACACGTGCCTCCGTGTGCAAAGCATACACTCAGCCCATTGAATTATTTCTCTTGCCCATAAGGTGGTATTAGTTTAGTTACTTGTTTTTTTGGACCACACCTAGCTGTACAGGCTTGGAGCTTACTTCTAGCTCTGTACTCTCCGAGATCACTCTTGGGTGCTCGGGGAGCCATTTGTGGGGCCAGGGATTGTGTATGGCAGGGTGCCTGCTTGCTACAGTCTGTCTCCGACCTCAAGGTTAAATTACTAATGGGTGATCAAGGGAGCCTAAATTTGAAGGTAAAATTTAAGCAAAGGCCTTTAAAAATGTTAAGTGGTTAACTCCATGGATAGAAGTGGGGGAAATAGGTTTCTAGACAAAAGTGATATTAAATGGCTAGAAACAGCTTGAACTATTTTATTACTTCGATCCTTATACAGCATTACTTGGCTGTAGGATACATTGCAAATTCTCAGGCTCTACTCCAGATTTCCTGACCTGGAACTCTTGAAATGGTTCTCAGCATTCTTGTTTAACAGATCCTCTTACTGATGCAAATACCTGGTAAAGCTTGAGAATTACTGAACTGGGATAACTCTCTGTTTTGTTTTTGGGGCCATATTTGTGCTCAGGGGGTTACTCCTAGCTCTTCACTGGGATCACTCCTGGCTGGTGCTTGGGGGACCATATGAAATGCCAGGAATCAACGTGGCTCAGCTGTGTGCAAGGCAAGCGCTCTACCCGCTGAGTGCTTCCTCAGTCCCAGGGATACCAGCTTTTTCCTTTTTACTCACACTGAGGTTTTTTTTTCCCTCCTCCTCTTAAATTTAGTCACTGTGAAGTCCCAGTTTGTGATTGGGTTTCAGACATACAGTGCTTGAGCACCAGGCCCTTCGCGGTGTCCACTGCCCTCCGCCCATGCCCCTCCCACACCACACATTTGCTTCCCTCTCACCGGTCTTTTAGGAGAGGTGCTTTTCTTGTTTCTTAATGTTTTTATTATTTTTAAATTTTTTTAATTTTTTGCTTTTTTGGGTCACACCTGGCAATGATCAGGGGTTTCTCCTGGCTCTGCTCTCAGGAATCACTCCTGGTGGTGCTCGGGGACCATATGGGATGTCGGGGATCGAACCCGGGCCTGCATGGGCTGGCCGCATGCAAGGCAAACACCCTACCCGGCTGGGCTATCGCTCGGGCCCCATTTCTTAATGTTTTTAGACTTTGATTTACAGTGCTGTTGCTGGTAGGATTTATTTTTTTGCTTTTTGGGTCATACCTGGCAGTGTCCAGGGGTTACTCCTGGCTCTGCACTCAGGAATTACTCCTGGTGGTGCTCGGGGGGACCATATGGGAGGCCACTGGATCGAACCCGGTCGGCTCGCGCCAAAGGCAAACACCCTGCTGGTAGGGTTTCTTACATAAAACTTGCAGTCGCTTTCCTCTACCATAGATGTTGCTCCTCCTTATCCTATCCCCAACCCCTCTAGTGGCATGTTTCCTACTGCCTATAAGTTTGCAGGATCTTTGTTTTCCATTGGCACTATACTATCCATCCAGTCCCTAAAATTTTTTATCACCCACAAGACTGAGTTTCAGTTTGCAAGTTTTGCGTAAGAATTGAGCTGGGAAGATCATGTTTGGAGCACATACTGTGTCAGGTTCTGAGTTTGTCGCGATACCACGTTTCCCAAAGCGCCGTAGAGGGTGACCCTGATGGCTTTGGGCATCAGCACTTTGCGTAGTTGCCCTAGCCCCTATCAGGCTCAGCCTCGGTGGGCCGAGCATTGTGGGAGTGTCTCCTGGGCTTCTGAGCACTGCGGGGGAGCTGCTGCTTTCCCCCTCAGTATAAAAAATTGAGATGGCTCAGAGGGCTGGGCACATGCTTTCCAAATGGGAGCTGTCCCTGGCCCAGTCCTACAGTAGAGCTCTGAGGACTCCCTGGCCCACGCTAGAAGGAGCCCCTAAGCCCTGAGAGTTTTACAAAAACAAAAAGAGAGACATTGAAGTAATTTTATTGTAGAGCCACGGTTAGAACTGTGCCTACTTAAACCTACATGTTTGGGCAGTTAAGAATCCTTATTTATTTATTTATTTATTCTCATTTATTTATTTATTTATTTATTTTTTGCTTTTTTGGGTCACACCCGGCAATGCTCAGGGATTACGCCTGGCTCTGCACTCAGGAATTACTCCTGGTGGGGCTTAGGGGGCCGGACGCATATGGGGTGCCAGGGCATGGGACCTATGGGCTGGCAGAGGCAGGCCCTGTGCAAGGCAAACACCCTACCTGCTGGGCTATCACTCTGGCCCCAAGAATCCTTTTTAAAGACCCAAATTAACATACTCTGTAATCCCTTGTTTTAATCCCTTCTCTCACCCTACATGATTGGCTGATAGAGTTCCTTCCCTACTTTCTCCAATTTAGATATCCCCATTCCACCTAATAAAGCAGAGCTATCTATCCATCTCCCCCAAAAAAAAAAGACCCAAATTTCAGAATCAATACTGAAATCCAGATCCACACTTTAACATTAGAAAGGCTCCTGTCGAGAGGGCAGAATAGAGAAGAGGTGAGGGAAGTAGGGGCTGGGTGGGGGGGAGGGGGAGAGAAGTATGGGGAGGGAGCCTGGGAGCGTTGGTAGAGAGAAGTTGACACTGGCAGTGGGATCAGTGCGGCGATATTGTATGTCTAACTTCAACTGTGAATCACTCAGTCATGGTGCTTTGTTTTTATTTATGTTTTGCTTTTTTGGGTCACACCGCAATGCTCAGGGGTTTCTCCTGACTCTGCACTCAGGAATTACTCCTGGTGGTGCTTGGGGACCATATGGGATGCCGGGGATTAATGCAAGGCAAGCGCCCTACCCGCTGGGCTATCGCTCCAGCCCCCAGGTTTATTATTTAAGAGGTGTTTAACATTTTTCTGCATTTAGTATATGAAACCTATTTGTCTTAAAATGGTTTTTTACCAAGTTATTGCTATTTGGTGTTCCTAAAAAGTATGACAAGTGATAATCATTCCTAAAAATCACTGTATTCCACAATATTTCACAGTAAAAAAACTCTAGGGCTTTGGGGAAAAAACACCTGGAAACTTTGTCATTGGCACCCACAAGAGCAGAAGGCACATGGGTGCTGAAGAGAGGACTTGGCTTGAGTTGCCTTATAGGCAGCTGGCCCCTGTTGGCTCCTCGGCCCTGCAGCGTATAGCCCAGAAGCCATCAGAAGAGCGAAAGGGAGCTTTAGTAACAATAGCAGTGCTGCTTTACAAGTTAGATGGTCTTTTAAAAAATGTAGGCGTGGGCCCGAGCAATAGCCCAGCGGGTAGGGCATTTGCCTTGCACCTAGCCGGCCCATGCCGGCCCAGGTTCGCCCAGGTTCGATCCCAGGCATCCCATATGGTCCCCCGAGCACCGCCAGGAGTAATTCCTGAGTGCACAGCCAGGGGGTAACCCCTGAGCATTGCCGGGTGTTGCCCAAAAAGCAAAAAAAAAAAAAAAAAAAAAGTAGGCATGGGTTAGGATTCAGCAGCAAATGCACCTGCTTGTAAGCAAGGAACAGTAATACTGAAAAAGTCCCAGTGTGTGGGATTTTATAGATTTGTAGCTTAAGAACAAGGAAGATTATCTGAGAGCCAGAGCGATAGAACAGCGAGTAGCACGGCTTGTTTGCCTTTCATGTGGCTGACCCTAGTTCGATTCCCGGCATCCCATATGGTCCCCGAGCACAGCCAGGAGGAATTCCTGAGTGCAGAGCCAGGAGTAACCCCTGAGTATTGCTGGGTGTGAGTGACCAAAAAAAGATGATCTGAAATTGGATTGTATGATGTAATATCAACTTTGGATGACTGGGAATCATAGCACACTGTAGTAGTTGGTAGATGCTTGACGTTTATGTAGTCTTAATTGGCACAGTGTCTTTGATGGAGTATTTTTGCATTCATTTAGTGTTTCTTAGAGTTAAAATTTGCCCATAAGTAAGAATGAAAATTATGTTATGCTGAAGCTATTTTCTAATATGTCATTCATGTTGCATCTGATTCACATTCGGAATAAGCCTTGATGATTGAAATAAAAGCTGGTGGCGATTTATATATTTTTGTCTAGAATACTTAACTAGTAATTTCTCTATTGAATAACTTGGTAAGAGGTCTGCTTGAGCAGTCAAACTAGGATATTTGTTTTTTTTTTTTTTTGGGTCACACCCAGCAATTCTCAGGGGTTTCTCCTGGCTCTGCACTCAGGAATTACTCCTGGCAGTGCTCGGGGGACCATATGGGATGCCGGGAATCGAACCCAGGCCAGCATGGGCTGGCCGTGGTGCAAGGCAAACGCCCTACCTGCTGGGCTCCGGCCCCCAAACTAGGATATTTGTATTAGAAAGATGTTACTTGTCACTTGTCACTTGTCTTCCCATTGTTCATTGATTTGCTTGAGCGGGCACCAGTAACAACTCCATTTATTGGGAATGAGGTCCATTATTGTTACTCTTTTTGGCATATCGAATATACCACGGGTATCTTGCCAGGCTCTGTCGTGGCTCTGGGTTCATCCTAGGAGACCCAGTCTTCAACCAACTGAAAATACTCGTTTAGAGGTTGTTGAGTATTTTAATTGTATTTCTCCTGAAAGTTTTTCTATTTTCCTTTTCTTTTGACCACATCCAGCAGTGCTCTGGGCTGACACCTGGCTCTTCACTCAGGGGTAGAAAAGATGTAATATAAACAAAACAATCTTGGTTTGAGATTTAGACTTTAAATCTCTATTTAGACTTATAATCTCTTAGACTTTAAACAAATCTAAAGTTTGTACTTTAGCTTTAAATTCGATCTTATTTTGGGTCACATAATGGTGGTCCATGACCATGCTAGGGCTCCAACCTGGGATTCTCATGTGCAAGCATGTATATTTTGAGTTGTTACTGATGGTGCACGGAAGACCATGTGACAGGGATTGAACCTGGGATGTACTACATGCAAGGCTTAATTTCTTTTCTTTCTTTCTTTTTTTTTTTTTGTTTTGGGTCACACCTGGCAATGCTCAGGGGTTTCTCCTGGCTCTGCACTCATCCTGGCGGTGCTCGGGCGACCATATGGGATGCCGGGATCGAACCTGGGTTGGCACGGGCCGGCCATGTGCGAGGCAAATGCCCTACCTGCTGGACTATTGTTCTGGCCCCTAAGGCTTAATTTCAGTATTCTTTCTGGTCCCAGGTTTTCCTAGATTTTTATCAACTTAATTTCTATTGGCTGCAGAATTGTCTACTCCAATGCTTTTTGTAAATTTTCTGCCTTTATTGTGTAGGCCAGTTGTTATCTGTTATATATTTTTATCTAAATATATATATATATATAAAAAATATATAATAAGGTTTAGTAAATTGCAGAAATTTGGACTCTAGCATAGAAATATGGAAAAATGTATGGATAATTTTTGTTTGGACTACTACTGGGTAGTGCTTATAGCTTTCTCTTAATTCTAAAATCAAGAGATCACTCAAGAGTCCAGGGATCACTCCCTTAGGGCTCAGGGGACTATATTGGGGATTGCACCTGGTTCTGCCATATGCAAAGCAAGCTCCCTACTCATTGTGCTCTCCCTTCTCATTTTGTTCTCCCTTTTTTTTCTTTTTGGGTCACGCCCAGTAATGCTCAGGGGTTACTCCTTGCTCTTCCGCTCAGGAATTACTCCTGGCGTTGCTCAGGGTCCCATATGGGATGTCGGGGATTGAACCTGGGTTGGCTGCGTACAAGGCAAACGCCTTACCTGCTATGCTATCACTCCGGCCCCTCAAACCTCATTTTGATATTTAAACTTTCTGCTGATGCTTCTCTAGATAAGTGGTAGAACCATTTTTGTATTAAAACTTCTAAATGTTGAATTCAACTTTAGGGAGTGTGAAGCAATCATTTAATCAGCGTGTATTTATTTTTATAATGACTTTCGGTTTTATCTGTTTACACATTTTGCTTTAAATAGTTGTGATGGGGGCTGGAGCCATAGCCCAGTGGGTGGGCGTTGCTGCCACGCACAACTCAGCCCACCGGCTCGGGTTCGATTCCCGGCATCCCATATGGTCGCGCACCGCCAGGAAGTAATTCCTGAGGTGTGCCAGGAGTAACCCTGAGTATCGCCAGGTGTGACCAAAAAGGCAAAAAAAAAAAAAGATTGTGATGGAGAAGTCATTTTTATCAGAGTATAGTTTTTTTTTTTGTTTTTTTTTTTGCTTTTTTGGGTCACACCCGGCAATGCTCAGGGGTTACTCCTGGCTGTGCACTCAGGAATTACTCCTGGCGGTGCTCGGGGACCATATGGGATGCCGGGGATCGAACCTGGGCGGCATGGGCCGCGCGTGCAAGGCAAATGCCCCCTACCCCACTGGGCTATCGCTCCGGCCCCCAATCAGAGTATAGTTTTAATCCAACAATTTTGAATCATTTTCCCACAGTTTCCTAGAATGAGACCAATCAGTGTTTGGTTGGATTTTCATTCTCTGAACTATATTCTTTGCTTGAGAGTTTGAGAAAAGTGAGACCCTTTAAAATAATTATCTGCTAATTATATTTTAGATTGGTTGTAGCTATACTTTGGAGTATTCAAAGTATGCTGTTTTGTTTTAAAAGGAGTAGAAGATAAAGAACAACATTTAACAAGAAGAATAAGTGGCTCAGATATTCTATCTGAAAAGGTAAGATGCTGCTTTATGTGATTGGAAATCCTATAAAAGTGATTCTTCTACTGCTTTACACTGTTCTTTCATAAGGGAAATTCTATCTTGCTTTTCACTTCATTTTTCATTTGAGCACATTTTTTTTTTTCCTCTCTTGGGTCACACCCAGCAATGCTCAGGTGTTACTTCTGGCTCAGCTCTCGGGAATTACTGGTGGTGCTTGGAGAACTGTATAGGATGCCGGGGATGGGCTGCGTATGGAGGCAAGTGTCCTACCGGCTGTACTATCACTCCGGCCCTGAACACGTTTCTTAATCTGGAAGGAAGTTTTGGAGTATCTTTCCATTGAGTTCATATAAATTACATTTAATTGAAATGTAATATACATCTGTATATTAAAAAGCACTTGAATATAATTTATGTGAACCCAGTGTGTATATATACGTAGTGTATATATAATTATACACACATACATATGTATACACATTCATTCTTGTGTATGTCTATACACGTATAGGTGATTTTTTTTTGCCCCCCCCCCCCCCCCCGGCCATAACCACAGTACTCAGGTGTTTCCAGTGTGTTAGGGGTACCATTTGGCACTGGAATGAAACTTAGACTTTCCGCCAATATATGTACTGATTGAGCTATTGTTCTGTCTCGCCACTTCAATTTTTTTTCTTCTTTTTTTTTGGCTTTTTTGGGTCATATCTGGCGTTGTACTGTAGTCAGGTATCACTCCTGGCGGGCCGAAGGGACCATATGGGATGCTGGGTATTGAACCTGGGTCAGCCGCTTGCAAGGCAAGCACCCTGCTTGCTGTACAATCATTCCAGCTCCAGAACTTCAGTTTTTTTAAAAATTATTTTATTATACCACCGTGAGATATACAATTACAAAGATGTTCAGGTTTGGGTTTTGGTCATACAGTGAGTGTTCCAGCACCCATCCCTCCACCGTGCCCATTTCCCACCACCAATGTCCCCAATTCCCTCCCTAGCCTGCCTCTATGGCAGGTTCTTTATCTCTCTCTCTCTCTCTCTCTCTCTCTCTCTCTCTCTCTCTCTCTCTCTCTCTCTCTCCTCTTATACACTGTGGATTGCAATACATACATTTAGAGGTTATCATGTGTATCTTTTTTGCCTGTATTCAACAGAACTTCAATTTTTAATCCATAAAATTTTTTAAAAAAAACATTCTGGGCCATTATCCTGCATTGGAAGGCTTAAAGATCATGTGTAAGCTATTTAACTTTGTTGGCTTACTTATTTTGATGGAAGTTGGGGGTTAGTTTGGGCCACAAATTGAGGTACTTGCTATGAGATTTATTTCTCTTGCTCATCAAATTGCATATAATTGTGTAATAAAACCAGTGATTTCCTTCATTCTAAAGAGAGTAGTTGTAAAAATCATATTCTTTAGTCTCAGTTCAACAGTAATGATAACTATAGTTTACTGAAACTCTTTAGATCAGCACTTTAGAATTACGTTTTTGTTTTTTTTTTTTTTTTTTGTGGTGTTGGAGGGTATTAAGGGGTTACCCAGCAGTGTTCAGAGATCCTTGAGGCTGCTCTTTTGATACACAGTCCCGCACTGCTTGGGCCCGTCAGTTCTGAGAGCCACTAGGGAGACCTGGTTGTTATTTAGGTAATCACATGGTGCTGGGCATAAACCCAAGGCTTAGACATGCTGTCTAGCCTTTAAGCTGTCTTCTTGGCCCGGCCCTAGAATTTTCTTCTTCTTCTTCTTTTTTTTTTTTTTTTGCTTTTTTTGGGTCACACCCGCAATGCTTAGGGGTTACTCCTGGTCTGCTCTCCGGAATTACTCCTGGTGGTGCTCGGGGACCGTATGGAATGTGGGTATCGAACCTGAGTCAGCTGTATGCAAGGCAAACACTTTGCTTGCTAGACTATCACTCTGGCTCCCTAGAATATTCTACAGTAGTGGAAATGGTCTCTGTCTGCACTTTTTAGTATCATAGCTGGACTATCAAACATTTGAAATGTGATTAGTGTTGCTCGAAACTAAATTCTTGTTTTTATTTTTGGGCAGTGCTCAGGGACTTATTCCTTGCTTTGCCTTCAGGGATCGCTCTTGGTGGGCTTGGGGGTCCTTGGTTGGGGGTGGGACTGGGAATTGAACCACCAGGTTGGCAGTGCGCAAGGCAGATTGCCTGCTAGCTGTACTACGACTCTGGCCTATGAGAAACTAAAGCTTCTATTCTAATTAATTATCATTACTGTTGAGCTGAGACTAAAAAGAAAAAAATAGACCTTAAAATTACGCATCTCTTGTTTCTATTTGTTCTGGATCCACACCTGGCTGACCTCAGGGGTTACTCCTAGATATGTGCTTAGGTCGGCGCTAGTGAAGATCAGGAGGCCATATACTGAGAATTGAACCAGAGTTGTCTACGTGCAAGGCAGACGGCTTTAGCCTGTACTGACTTTCTGGCCCAGAGTCCTAATTTCTCAGGTCATTTGTTTACATATATTGTGCAGTAGTGGAAAGGGTAGTCGTCATAGTGTGGGCACACTAAAGCAGAGAATATTTCATTAGAGATTGCACCTACATCATTTTGAGATTTAGGCTCATTTTCTCCCCTTTGCATGCAATATAAAGGAAGCCATAGAGATTTACACCTTTTTTTTTTTTTTTTTTGGGTCACAGCTGGTGACGCTCAGGGGTTACCTCTGGCTCTTTGCTCAGGAATTACTCCTGGTGGAGCTCGGGGAACATATGGGATGCTGGGGATCGAACCCGGGTTGGCTGCATACAAGGCAAACCTACTACCTGCTGTGCTATTGCTCCAGCCCCCTACATTTGACTTGGAGTTGAGATCAGAGAGCTCCCTTCCTGCATCACCAACCCTCTTCCCAAATCTATGGAGTCAGATTAAGAACCTCTGCTTAGGTTGCTTCGTGTTTGCAGTTATGTTGTAGTAGAAAGGTAGAAAACAGCCCAGTTCTGAGGTTAGTAGATCCATGGGTATGGAGCCACTTTTATTCTTTATTTCTCCTCTCTCCTGGATTGATTTCTTCTTGAATTTGCCATCAGTTGTGTGTTCTCTCAGAAGTCCAGTGAAATGCAGATATCAAATCCGTAAACTTCCAATTTTTGTATCATTATTTCTATTAGTTGTTGTTTCCTTCTCCCCATTTAAATTATGTAACTATGTAAACTGATCGAGTAGGCTATAGGATTGTGGTGAGTGATTTAGATTATTTTTATGTACTTTTTGAACATTTGCCTTAAAATTCACTTAAAGATTTGAATCGGTAGAAAAAACTTCCCTTTTCACTGTCGGAGATTGAGCTCAGGGCTAGTGTTGCATGTAAGGCATGTGCTTTATCACTGAGCCATACGATGTCTCTTGGTAAACTGTTTTAAAGTAGAATATTTTATTATACCACCGTTAGATATACAATTACAAGATGTTCATCTTTGAATTTTGGTTCTACAGTGTTCCAACACCCATCCCTCCACCCCTGCCCATCTCCCATCACCAATGTCCCCACCTCCCTCCCCCTTCCCCCAGCCTACCTCTATGGCAGGTTCTTTATCTTCTTTCTCTCTTGCTCTCTCTCTCCTTCTCACTTCCCTTTCTTATACATTGTAAATTGTAATATATTCTAGAACATGATTGATTCTACTAGTTTGATGTACCGGATCCGAATCACGAAAATGGCGGCTTTTATGGTGAGCGAGTCTCATCCGGCTGCTTCCGAGGGGACTTCGCCTCTGAGAGCCACCTACCTGGGCTCGAATTCGGCTGCTCTGAGTTGTCTTGAGATCAGTGTCTCTCTTGCGTGGGTTCTGATAAGCTGTGGGGTCCAGACTGTGATAATGGCGGCTATTATGGTGACAGAGTCTCATCCAGCTGCTTCCGAGGCCCTACAGAAGTGATGGGCCCACTCCCAAAACTCATCTTGCCTCCTGGGAGCCTCATGGTCAGCTGAGCTAAGGGAGAGCCGATGGCAGCTCTTCCCCATGCGTCTGAGTCTCTCATCTTTCTCTCTATCTCTGTTTGTGTCTCTATATTTCTCTCTCTCTTCTCCTACACCTTGTGACTTGCCTTACGGTTTATGATGCTGTTATCTATGTGTATCTTCAGTAGAGAGTTCTAGTGTGACATTATAGTTCCTCATTCCCCATCAGCCTCCCCAGTTTGTTACAACTACAATGATCATTATGGTGGACAGGTGTGAAAGATCCTGGAAGAACCTGGTCCTAGCCTACTTTGTTATCTAAGCCTCTTGCATGGCTGCACACTGTCACAGCTGTGCGTCTGGTCTGCCCCTTGTCTGGTTCATCTGGTTTTGGAGGCTGCGAGCCTGTAGCCACGCCCACTGGCATGGAGAGGGAGGAGCCCAAATCCCTGCTCCAGTTCCGGCCAACATGGCTTCCCCCACATGACTGCTTTACCCTAGGAGCTACGTTGGTCTCGGCCGGGGACCAGCTGATTCCTCAGAGACTCCATGGGCTGCTCCACGTGGACCGGGCAGTGCAGCTGTGCGTCTGGTCTGTCCCTTGTCCAGTTCATCTCTATTGTTACTGTTTTTGGCATATTGAATACACAACGTGTAGCTTGCCAGGCTCTGCCATGGCTCTGGGTTCACCCCAGGGGGCCCAGCCTTTTCCGATGTCAGACCATCCACCATCCAGGGCTATCTCCTGTCTGTCACCTGCCAGTGCAGCCGGGCAGCCACACCTGCAGCTCCTTGAGGGGCAGATGGCCCAAGGAGTGGAAGTTTAAAATTAACAATTTTTTTTTTTTTTTTAAGAAGCTTGGTGAAGATGAAGAGGAACTATCTGAACTACAGCTTCGGCTTTTGGCTCTTCAGTCAGCCAGTAAAAAATGGCAACAAAAGAACAGCAGGTGATGAAAGAAAGCAAAGAAAAGCTGACCAAGATGAAAACTGTACAGCAGAAAGTTAAAACTAGCACAAAAAACACATTCGGCCAAAAAAGTTAGCACCACAGGTGATCATTTCTGTTCTTTTATTTGATTCTATGTGTTAGTTTAGCTTGTAGATTTTTATTCAGGAAGTTTGATTTGGGCTACAAGAGTGACCTGACTAGAGGTGAATCTTGTATTAACAGTTTACAGCTGCATCTGTGACTTAATGATTTCTGGGGTGGAGGGTGGTCTGGGGCCACACTCGACAGTGTTTGGGGCTGCCCCTCATCTTATGCTGCTGACGCATAGTGCTGCTGCGTTGACCTTACAGAGCTGCAGGTGAAATAGGGCTTGGCCTTGTGCAAGGCAAAGCCACTTGATCATTGTATTGTCTCTTTGTCTTAATTTTTTTTTCCCTTTTTGGGTCACCCCTGACAATGCTCAAGGGTTACTCCTGGCTCTGCACTCAGGAATTACTCCTGGAGGTGCTCGGAGGACCATAAGGAATGCTGGGGATTGAACCCAGTCTGTTGCTTACAAGGCAAGCGCCTTATCTGCTGTGCTGTGCTGTCGCTGTGGCCCCTGTCTTAAAGATTTTTTTTTTTTAATTTTTTTTGCTTTTTGTGGGTCACACCCCTGCAATGCTCAGGGATTTCTCCCTGGCTCTGCACTCAGGAATCACTCCTGGCGGTGCTCGGGGGACCATATGGGATGCCGGGGATCAAACCCGGGCTGGCACAGGGCCGGCCAGGTGCAAGGCAAACGCCCTACCCGCTGGGCTATCACTCCGGCCCCCTTAAAGATTTTTTTAAAGCTTTTTTTTTTTAATCCTCTAGGAAGTTGTAACTATAGATATTGACGGTTTGCATTTTTTTTTCCATTTATAGCTAAGCAAGCATTGAGGAAACAGCAAACAAAAGCCTGGAAGAAACTGCAACAACAGAAAGAACAGGAAAGACAAAAAGAAGAGGATCAGAGGAAGCAAGCTGAAGAAGAAGAAAGAGGAGAAAAAGAGAAGAGGAAATCAGGAAAATTCGGGATCTTTCAAATCAGGAAGAGCAATACAATAGATTTATGAAATTAGTGGGTGGAAAGAGGAGATCAAGAAGTAAAGTAAGAAAGCAAAAAATATAAAAAGTTACTCAGTTAAATTTATGCTTTTTATTAAGACAGTAAGCTAAAAGTGTAAGGGTCTTGTGTTTGCTCTCAGTAGGAATAGTGTTTGTAATTAAGAATGAATCTTTTAAAGCTATAAATATTAGAAGTAGGAGACCCAAAGACTAAAGTTGTCATTGATAAGAGTCTGCTTTTAGCTTTTCCATTATTATTATTTTTTATGACGAAGAAAGCATGGGGTTAGAGAGATAGTAGAGGCGGCAAGTTGCTTGCTATGCATATGACAGACCTAGGTTTGACCTGGGTTTGACGCCTGCTTTTTTGCTTTTTCATGATTTTCTTTTAATTAAGAAAGCAGGAAGCTGGAAACAGTCCAGCTTGTAAAGCTCTTGACTTGCATATGGCTGACCTGGGTTTGATTCCTGGATACCAGTATTATCCCCTGAACCCACCAAGAGAGATCTCTCAGATCCAGGAGCGTCTCTGGGTGTAGCCCAAAAACAAAATTATAAGTATTAGATTACTTAGCAGGATTACTAAGTAATGGAAGGACTATTTAGTGATCTTCCTTTCTATTCTTTAAGTCTACCATTCTTCGAATAGGAGTGGCTATTCCCCTAAAAACATGGGCAGAATTTCATTAATTATTTGTTTAGTAATGTAGAATTTGAAGTCTGTCATGTGATTAGTTGATATGGAATACTTTAAAGAAAGATGAATCATTGTTCTTTATGGATGGTGTCAGGAAGTAAAACTTTAATATTAATCCTGTGCTGGACTGGAGAGATAGTATACCAGGTAAGCCCCTTCCTTGCCCCCTCAGCTAACCTGGGTTTGATCTCTGACATCCATATGATTCTCTGCGCACTGCCAGGACTGATTCCTGTGTGTAGAGGTAGGATTAACCCCTGAGTATCACCAGGTGTGATGCAAAAAAAATTAATCTTGTACTATCAGTAATGTTACCATAATACTGAACTGTACAAATGCCCTGATAATCTTTTAAAGAATGTGAGTGTGTTAAATAATTTTTTTGAATGGTTGGTTTGTTTTTGGCCCTTACCCAGTGGTTATCAGGGCTTACTCCTGGCTCAAAGCTCAGGGATCACTACTGGCAAGTTTGGGGTCCCATATTTAGTGCCAGGGATTTAACCCAGGTCAGATGAGTCCAAGATAAAAATACCCTATCCAGTATACTGTCTCTGGCATAACTTAATAGTTCTTTAATTATAGGAAGTTAGTTGGTTTTGCTTAAGCAAGAAACATCAATGTTTGGGGGCCAGAGTGATAACACAGCGGGTAGGGCATTTGCCTTGCTATGTGGGCGACCTGGGTTCAATCCCCGGCATCCCATATGGTTCCCTGAGCACCTCCAGGAGTAATTCCCTGAGTGCAGAGCCAGGAGTAACCCCCTGAGCGTTGCCGGCTGTGACTCAAAAAGAAAAAAAAAAAAAGAAAGCGTTAATGTTTATACTTTGAATTTCCAAAAACATACTAGTAGACACCTGGACCCACCTATGAAAGTGTTATATCTTCATATTATCCTTATGTCCATCTGGCTGGGTTTTGCTAATCTCTGAATGAAACTTTTATGAAATAAAATCTGAATTTGTTGTTATTTAGAAAGAGGTTGCAAGTATTCAAGACTGTTAAATGTTCAAATTATTTTGTAGAGAGATCAATTGTTTATTGGCCCAGCTCACTCTGGAGTATTTGTCTAGCATAGTGCTGTGGTTATCTTTGTTTAAAAGCAGTTGGGAATGTGGTGTAAGACATAGGGCACATAACATACATATTTGATTCTGGCACTGAATGCCCGATCCAGTACTGCAAGATTGCTCTAGCCCCTGCTAGAGCGTTGGTTCGACCCCCTCCCCAATAACAACAGAAACTATTATTGCACTGTGTCCCTTGTGTACTTTGATTGCTCAGATGTTGTAGGTCTAAGCGGCATCTCATGATTTTTTGATGTTATTTTCTACAAGTGAGGTATTGTTTTATGATGTCTTTTTTAAGTATAAATGGTCTGAGACAGAAGGTGTTTTAAACCTAAAAATAATGTTGTGTGATTAGTCTTCAGATCCTGACCTAAGACGATCCTTAGATAAGCAACCTACTGATAGTGGAGGAGGGATTTATCAGTATGATAACTATGAAGAAGTTGCTATGGATACAGATAGTGAAACGAATTCTCCAGGTATGAACAAAACTTAAAAAATTTTCATATTCACAATTACTAAATAGAAAATGGTCATAAACATACTGCAAACCTTCAAATTAATGCATAATGAGAATGCTATTTGCTGACACATTGTACTTTTTTTGTGTGTGATTACTTTTGAGGATGAACATAAAATTTATAGTGTAACTCGAAGTGTTTCCAGATAGGATTTGAATTAAACATGTTTAAACTTCTAGCTTTTTGATTTAAATAGTGAAGGTAGTGAGGAAGATCCTGTCTTTTTCTAAGGTATTTTCTGCTTTACTCAAAAACGCTAACTGTTAGTATCCATTCACTTTGCAGTGATAATACTTGGTAGAATTTTTGAGTTGGAAAGGGAATACAATAGCATCTCCGGAAAGCCTCATTAGAATTGCTCAGCACCATCCTTCGGTTAGACTGTGTGTTCTAGGAGGGGACTGTTCGTGAGGATAGACTTTCTATAGTTGATAATCAGGTGCACTTGGAAGTGAGAGACCTGTTCTTTCAGCGAAAACACACACTGTTGTTGCAGACAGCTCAGTTTGCCTGGCATTCCAGGACCTGGAATGCTTACTTAAAAGATCATATAATGAGTGTATTTCTTATGGACATAAGGTTAGATTAGATGAAACTTTAAACCATTTCCAGTGTTTCTAATAGAAAAGCAAACTTTTGCATGATTTAAGTTTTCATTTTCAGAATGTTGCTTTTAGACTTTTGTTTAATAATCTTATTTACGTTGATTCCATAATTCAGTTCTTTGGTTAATCTTGAATTTTATTACATTCGTATTCTTTTTTTTTTTTTTTTTTTTTTGCTTTTTGGGTCACACCCGCGATGCTCAGGGGTTACTCCTGGCTCTGCACTCAGGAATTACTCCCTGGTGGTGCTCAGGGGACCATATGGGATGCCGGGATCGAGACCCAGGCCGGCTAGGCTGACTCGTGCAAGGCAAATGCCCTACCCGCTGGGCTGCCGCTCCGGCCCCTACATTCATATTCTTGGAGATGAATCATTGAAGTTCCCAAATTTTGATAGTATTATTAGTTTTTCTGTAAAGTCGCTTTATGATCTGTACTTCTAAAATCCTTAAAGAATTTTTGAAAAATTAATGTATGAAAAAAATACAGTGTATGGAGAATATACTTCTTACCATATATTTTTTTTCCCTTTTTGGGTCACCCCCGGCAATGCTCAGGGGTTTCTCCTGGCTCTGCACCTCAGGAATTACTCCTGGTGGTGCTCGGGGGACCATATGGGATGCCGGGGATCGAACCCTGGCCGGCATGGGCCGGCTGCGTGCAAGGCAAACGCCCTACCCGCTGGGCTATCGCTCCTGCCCCTTCATACCGTATTTTCTTCTTACCTGGTTTTTGTCTCATGCACACACACACACACACACACACACACACACGGCGCACGCACACATGCACACACACACATACACACTGTTTTTTGCGTACATCCAGCAGTGCTTAGGGCTTACTACTGGCTCATATTTTACTCAGGGATCAATTCTGGCAGGGCTCATGGCAATGCCTGGGGTGCTGGTGATAAAACATGGGTTGGCTGCTTGCAAAGCAAGCACTCTGCTTATTTCTTCCAACCCTGGATAATTTTATATATATATATATGATAAATATTCCCCCCCCTTTTTTGAGTCATACCGGTGATGTTCAGGGTTTATTCATGGCTTTGCATGGGGGGGGGGCCGTGTGGAATGCTGGGTTGAACCCAGGTTGCTGGATTCAAGGGAAACACCTTACCCCCTGTACTATTGCTGCAGCCTCAATAAGTATATATATATATGTTTTTCTATTTGTATATATATATATATATAAATATCTATGTATGTATGTTTTTTTTTTGTCACACCCAGCAATGCTCAGGGATTACTCCTGGCTCTCTACTCAGGAATTACTCCTGGCAGTGCTTGGGAGACCATATGGGATGCCAGAGATCAAACCTGGGTCAGCCGCTGCAAGGCAAATGCCAAACCCGCTGGACTATTGCTCCGGCCTCAATTAAGTATATTTTTAAGTGGTAGAATACTCTAAAGGTCAGTATATATTCAGATAGTGTTCTTTGGGCAAGAGTAATATGTTCTATTGACTTGTTAAATTATTAGGACAATGAAGAAACCTTAGATTTAATAGTATATAGTTTCTGGATAACAAGAATGATTTTTGAATGTGCTGTATTTTGCCGTATCTTAAACCATTGAAGGTAAAAGTTTAATTACTTCATCTGTCCAGAAGATATGTTAATAGCTTTAACTGTTTTGCATCAGTGCCATTCAAAATTATATTAAAACGTGAGTGTGTACTTCATTGATCAAATACAATAGATCTTTTCATTTTTATCCTACTTGCTTTCTACGTGACAGTTCATTTCTTTGCTTTTGAAGTGAGGAAGCCTTTTTTCCCCCTTTTTTCTTAAATTTGGGAGGATTTTTTTTGTTTTAATGATGTACTTGTAGCCTTTCCTGCCCCATTACCTGCTAATCATTTGAAAATAGAACAGGATTGAGGGTTTGAGGGTCTTAATTGTCAGCTTAAGCGGAAGACTTATTTTTTTAGGACAATTTTAAATACATAGAGGTAGTTTTGTGGAGGTTGAAGATTTTATTGGAGATGAATAAATTAATGTGCATTCTATGTATGTATATATTATATATGTATTTCTTTAAAATATCTATAAGCTTAACATCACTGTATCACTGTGATCACTGTCTTCCCATTCATCATCGATTTTCTCGAGTGGGCACCAGTAACATCTCCATATGTCCTGTCTCATGCTAGTAGAGCCCAAGGGCATCTGCTTGCTCCAGAAACACAAAGAGCCTCAAACCAATACATCAGGTCATGGGAATGAGGTCTGTAATTGTTACTGGTATTTGGCATATCAAATACGACACGGGAGGCTTGCCAGGCTCTGCTGTGCGGGTGGCATACTCTTATAAGCTTAACATATTCCTGTAAAATTCTTTGTTACTAAACTTTTTGTTTGTTTTTACAGCTCCTTCACCAGTGCAACCTCCGTTCTTCTCTGAATGTTCATTGGGGTATTTTTCTTCAGCATCTATTTCTTTGCCTCCACCACCTCAGGTTTCTGTAAGTGAGAATGAATATATTAAACAAAATTGTGTTGTGGGGTGGAGAGATAGTATAGCGGGTGTTGTGTTTGCTTTGCAGCCAGTCACTGGTGCTGCCAGGAGTGATTGCTGAGTAGAGAGCCAGGTACATTGCCAGGTGTGGTTGCTGAGTAGAGAGCCAGTACATTGCCAGGAGTGATTGCTGAGTGGAGAGCCAGGTACATTGCCAGGTGTGACCCAAAACCAAAAAAGAAAATTGTGTTGCTCTCTTTTCAATTATTTTTGAAAAACTGACTTGTTTATTAATAAGATTATCAAATCAGAATTGTTTTGTAAAAATAATAGCTGTGAGGAGCTGGAACAATAGTACAGTATAGACAGGATGTTTTCCTTGTACACTGCTAAGCTGAATTTGATCCCTGGCATCCCATATTATCCTCCTGAGCATAGCCAGGAGTTAATTCCTGAGTGCAGAGCCAGGGGTAAGCCCTGAGCGGTCTCCGTGAAAGCCCCCAGAAAGCCCCCCCAAAAAAAAAAAAAAGGCTGTGAAAATTACAGAATAATTTTTGGAAGAGGTGCTTCCTTGTGGAGTTGGGGGGTGGGGGATGGTGCTTGACTTGGGTTATTCCTTGTGATGTGGTGTTGGGTTCCCACAATCAAAGCATGCGTTCTGGACTGTGAACACCTCCCTGGCCTTGAAGTAAAGTTATTGGAGTTGATTTTATTTCATTCATTCATTCATTCATTCGTTGTTTGTTCATTCATTCATTCATTCACTTATTTTGCTTTTTTGGGTCATACCTGGCGATGCTCAGGCTTTACTTCTGGCTCTGCACTCAGGAATTACTCCTGGCAGTGCTCAGGGACCATATGGGATGCCGGGATCGAATCTGGGTCTGGCTGCATGCAAGGCAGATGCCCTGCCCACTGGACTATTATCGCTCTGGCCCCTGGAGTTGATTTTATTTTATTGCTTATTTTTTTTTGGGGGGTCACACCTGGCAATGCTCAGGGGTTACCCCTGGCTCTGCACTCAGGAATTACTCCTGGCGGTGCTCAGGGGACTATATGGGATGCCGGGGATCGAACCCAGGTCGGCTGCATGCAAGGCAAACGCCCTACCTGCTGGACTATTGCTCCGGCCCCTAGAGTTGATTTTAGTTAGTAGGTCTTTTTCCTGCCAAAATTGATAGCTAATTTTCAGTTTATGTCTTTTTTTTTCTTTTTGGGTCACAACTGGCAGTGCTTAGGGCTTATTCCCTGGTTCTGCATTCAGGAATTACTCCTCGTGGTGCACAGGGAACCATATGGGATGCTGGGGATCTTACCTAGGTTTGCTGCATGCAAGGCAAATGCCCTCCCTCTGTGCTATCACTCTGATCCCCTTTATATTCTT
>JAJIBD010013076.1:0-23164 GCA_021461705.1 Cryptotis parvus | reverse complement strand
CGAAATGTTTTAAAATGTATTTTTCATGTTTTATTCTTCAGTTTATAAAAGGAGTAATAATTAATATGACCCTTCATTTTCTCATGTATAAAATGTATGACCCTTGTCTACACCCAGGACTCTACCCCCATGGATCCTGTATGGTTGATAGTCTGACATAGAAAAAAACTGGCCCACTGGGCCCCTGGGGTGAACCCAGAGCCATGGCAGAGCTTGGGAAGGTACCCATGGTATATTCAGTATGCCAAAAACAGTAACAATAATGGACCTCATTCCCAACAAATAGAGATGTTACTGGCGCTCGCTGGAACAAATCGTGGAACAAGGGAGGAAAAGTGACAAGTGAAATGTATGACAGCTGACTTTAAAGAAATATCAGCAAAATAAGAGAAGACAGAGGTTATTCAGAACTTGTTATACCAAAGAACTCAGCCAGCCTCACTCTTATTTGGTACGGGTACAAAGACGGACAGCAAATTGTGAAACTTTGTCATCAAAATACAGTGGAACTTTCAGATAGGACAACATTAGAAATGTTGTCCTAGCTTAATTAGAAATGACATGATTAGCCTTGTGAGCTTCTTTCTTTATCTGACACTGAGTTGAAAGTTGGGACAAAATAAAGGAAGATGTCTGACAATGACCTGTCCTGATAATTCTGGGATGACTGATGTAGAGGTCATAACTTGGTTTCATGGACTGATTGTTTCAGGCATCACAGGTCAGGTGTCACAATTGTATGTAAACTGATACTGTTTGTTTTTGTATTTAGACTTATGTTTGAGAATTTCATTCTGTACATTGAGCAACTAGGAAAGAGTTGAAAATATACCAGTGTTCCTGCGTTTGGAGGTGATGGAGGATGGTTAGACTCTAGTGAGAGCAGCAACTTGGCAGAAGTGAGATGCATTCCTATATGGAGATAGCATCACACACAGTATAGGGCTGCACACGTATGGAATATCGTGTCATCAATATAATTTATGTTGCGAGTTCTTTTTATTAGCACATCTTTTTGTTGGATGGGGGCACTTGCACCATTCCCAGAGCACTCAGAGATTATGTCATGTGCTAAGGAGGAACCCTTAGCAGTGCTGGGAGATCCTGGCTGGTGCTGGGGACTAAACCAGAAAAGCAAGCATGTTTCCCCCCCTACTAGCTCTCCATTCCTCTTAGTAGTTTTTAAATCTGTTTTTAAACAATCAGATGCAGTCCTATTTTATTTCCCTTTTTATATCCTTGTAGACATAAATCCAGATTTTCCAAATTCTTACCCTCAGTAAAACTTGTCAAATCTTTAATTATTATTATTTACCTGTTTGTAACTAAATACATCTTGTTGTGCATTAGTGACTGAGTCAACTACTCCCCCCCACCCACACATAGTTTGTGAATTACTCAACACTACTATTGTTTCATTGTTTTACTTGGGGGGGATGATTTTCATGGGCTCTTCCTGGCTTCCACTATAATGGCCTTCACTTTATCTCCATTGCTTCCTCCTGTCCTATAGTCTAAATAACTAAGCACAAGTATTCTTTCAAACAGATCTCCCTTATGTCTCTGTTCTTCTATCCTCTAATGATGTTTTTGCACTTTTTTTCTCTCCTACTATTTTTCTTAATTTACCTGAACTATCTACCATACATAAGTGTGTATGTATTATAAATACTATATAATATATAATATTTTCTCTATATTATATGCAACATATGAAAATAGAGAGCAGTGTTTGAACAATTTTTTGTTAGACACCCACATCTCTTTCTCTTTTCTACTTTCATTCTACTCCACTAGCAAGTTTAAATCAAATAAGCAGTTTTTATTTTTCACTTTTGACATTGGAATAACCCGTATCAAACAGCATTCTTGTTTATGTCCATTAGCTCACACTCTACATGCTCCCATGCAGTGCTACCATAAGTCTAACTCATCTCTCTTATTCTCTACCAAATGATCACATGTTTTTATAAATTAACACCCACCATGTAAAATGCATTGAATTCTGCAACTAATTAAGAGTCTTCTGAGATGTTCTCAGTATTATTCCTAACATGAAACTGTTATTTCAACAGTTTTACATGAAAAAATATATATTTGTAGACTTTTGATGGACTACCTTTATAGTTACTATATACTGTTATGGAAATATTTTTAGCGTGCCTATAATTAGTTTTCTGTGGCAAAATATTATAAAAAACATATCCTAAAATATCCACTGGAGAAAGTTTATACAAAGAAAAGAGAACGCTTTGAAAACACTTATCAGACCCAGAACAAAACCCGCACCAAAAAAACGAATTAAAAACACAAGGGAAAAGAAACCTTCATTAGAAGGAGATTGATGGCATAAAACATCAAAAAGGGGTCAGAGTAATTATAGGGTCTTTTATAATGAACTCAACTTACTTGCTTTGATTTTAAAATGGGTTGTTTCCCTGGTGTGCAAGCTGAAAAAGGAAAAGTCAGAGAATAAACAATGGATAATGAAACTCAGATTCTGAAATTTAATTTTTTAAAGAGGGGCAAACTGAGGAGAGAGAGACAGATAATAAGATATAGAAGAGCAATGGAGGCATATTGGTGCTTTGATGGTGGGTGTGGTACAATAACAGTGTACAACTATTTCACTGTATCACTGTATCAGTGTATCGCTGTCTTCCAGTAGACCATCAATTAGCTTGAGCAGACACTGGTGTAACAGTGTTTAACTAGACTTTTGTAAACCATGATATCTCCTCCACTAGAAGGTTTAAAAATGACCTTTGAAATCTTTTTCAAGATTTTTATAGCTAATCCTATACTTTGTATACTTTATGTTTTAAAAATGTGTTTTCACTGTTATACTATCATCTTCTTTTTTGAAAAAAATAGTCTTCGAGGCACTGCCAAAGATGAAACTCAGGGACTCAAAATATATGGCTAGTGCTCTGCTTCTGAACCCCGCTCTTTGGCCCTCTTTTTTTTGTGGAGTTGGAGGTGTTGGGCCGCAACTGGCTCTGTGCTCAGGAGTGACCCCTAGTAGTACTCAGGTGTCCTGAATTTGAATCTGGTTTGCTTTGATGCATGCAAAGGTCAGTCAGTACCTTAAGTTGAACTACGCTTCCTCTTTTAATTAGTTGAATGTAAATTATCTAAATATATTAACCATTAAAAAACTATATGTATACAATATAGTAATTATAAATGTTAATAAAATTAAATATTATTGCATTTACTATTATCTTAATCACTTGATCACTTGACATCCCGTTATTCATTGGTTTGCTCGAGCGGAGTGCCAGTAATATTTCCATTTGACCCTATCACGTGCCAGTGTAGCCCAATGGCATTTGGTTGCTTCAGGAATACACAGACCCTCAAACCGTTCGTCAGGGTTTTGACGAAGAAGTCTGACCATCTTGTAGGTGGGCAGCCTCGTGATCTTTTGACATCCCTTGGGATCTAGTCAGTAATGACTCTAGTTCAGAGGTCGTCTCCAGATCGCATTACATGTCCAGTCCATCTGATTTTCGATGCCTTGACAAACTAGACAGTGTCCCTGACACTGGAAAAGTGACGGAAGTTGGAGCTCCGGATTCCCTTCTTTCACTTGAGTGAGGTGTGATGTTCCAAGCATAGCTCTTTCAATTCCCCTTTTGGAAGACCCAAATAGCATTCTCATCATGCTTTCCCTAGGGCCTAGGTCTTTGAGGTGTATTTTAATGCAGGGAGAACAGTGGAGTTGAAGAGATGTGCCTGGAGCCAGAGGTTCTTTGTCTTTTTAGCTATTTCTTCAATGCTTTTGAAGGCATTTCATGCCGCCCTTCTTCCTCCTGTACAGCTCAGGTTTTAGGTGGTTCATCATGTTTACTTCTCGACCTAGGTACACATAACTGCTGCATTCAGAGATGTCTGTTCCATTGAGAGTGAATGGGGCCTCTGGAACTAGTTCATTTTTCATGAACATAGTTTTGCTGAGATTCAGCTATAGACCTATCTTTCCACATTCTCGTCGAAGTCAGCCAGCTTTAAAGTTGTCTGATGTTTGGTGTTCTAATAACACCAAACATCAGACAAGCGGCACAAATGCTGGCTGACTTCATTCTAATAGCACAAAACATTATCTTAATAAATTTCTTAAATTCATACTAATTTTATCTTGTTTCAACTATATGGTCAAATACCCTAGTAGAACTATTACTTTGAATATTTGAATTCTGAAGAAACTGGATAAAGATCCTAAAATATGTGCCCAGCTGATCACGATGCATCCGGGAGAGATGGCGGGTTCTAGCACTGTCCGCCTCCCAAGAAATCAGAACAACCACCACACCATGAGGGCAGCCATTTTTCACATCTAGACTCCCTCTTCTCAGAGCTCCACACAGCTAAAAGAGCTGCTAACAGCCTGGCTCGCACACCACAGTCAGTCGTGCAGTTCATCAATAAAAGCTCAAGTTTTGAGGTGACTACAAGATTATCCCATCCACATGGCAGAGCCTGGTAAGCTACCCGTGTCGTATTTGACATGCCAAATACCAGTGACAATTATAGACCATATTCCGATGACTTGATGGAATGGTTTGAGCTCTTTATGTTCCTGGACATTGCTCCACGGGTTTGCTCCATGAGCAGGGAGAGACCATGCTGGCCGGATTCAGAGTGGAGTTTTGGGCCCTTCCCCTTTTCCTCCACCTCCATGCCAGTTGCCCCAGAAGAGAGAGACACACCCACGCCAGACTCAGCTTATTTGCAACCCCGGAAGAGATCCAGACCCATCCACTTCAGACCCACAGCTGCGCTGCTCAGCCGGCCCCATGTGGAAGCAACCTGTGGAGCTGACCTCCTGGTAAGGGACCTCGGCCCACCCCTGGCTGAGTCCAACATTGCTCCACGGGTTTGCTCTCATGAGCAGGGAGAGACCATGCTGGCCGGACTTGGAGTGGAGTTTTGGGCCCTGCCCTTCCTCTGCCTCCATGCCAGTTGCCCCGAAAGAGAGAGACCCCACCCATGCCAGACCCACAGGTCCCTTGGTGCATTTTTTAGAGGATGCTGATTTTAGCATAAGGTTTTTCCCAAGTTCTTTCACATTTATACATAGAAAACAATTCTAGACAGGTTTTAACAGATACCAGTAAGCTCTGCAAGGAGCCAGAGCAAACCACACATCATGTAGTCAGTCATTCTAAACATCCAGATTCCATAGTTCCTCAGAGATCCATCCAAGAGAAAACCTGGTCAGGAGAGCCTTCTACTGAGTCAATACCACCTACATCGTAAAGCCTGGCAAGCTACCCATGTTTTAATTACCAGTTATGCCAAAGACTAGTAGCAATTATGGACCTTTGTTCCATGACCTGAAGAATGGTTTCAGGCTCCTCCTGTCCCTGGAGCAAGTAGATGCCCTTGGGGTTACACTTGCTTGTGACAGGACTAATGGAGATGTTACTAGTGCCCACTCGAGCAAATCGATGAACAATGGGAAGACAGTGACAGTGATGTTCCTGGAGCCGGCAGATGCCCTTGGGCTATCTCGCATGTGACAGTACATATTGAGATGTTATTGGTGCCTACTCGAAGTAATAGATGATCTACGGGAAGTCAAGTGATCAAGTGATCTCATATTTTGAAACACGCATTCTACTAAGTGCAGACCAGCCCATCACATCCCCGGATCATCGACACCCACCCTGCAGCAGTTTTTTTCCTCAATCCGGCCCAGGTATGCTGGTCCAGAGACTCTCAGACATGGGGCAGAGCTGTTCCTTGCTCTCCCTGTGCACAGCCGTTCATGAGGCAGTCGGGAGGCATGGCGGGTTCTAGCCCTGGCCCACCACCCGCAGAGCCTCACAACAAGCCAGACCACCCCTCCTCACTCCATGGGTGCCACCATTTTCCACATTTGGACTTCCCTCTCGTCAGAACTCCACCCAGCAGACCAGCCCATCACAGCCCGGATCATCAACACCCACCCTGCAGCAGTTTTTTTTTCCTCAATCCGGCCCAGGTATGCTGGTCCAGAGACTCTCAGACATGGGGCAGAGCTGTTCCTTGCTCTCCCTGTGCACAGCCGTTCATGAGGCAGTCGGGAGGCATGGCGGGTTCTATCCCTGGCCCACCACCTCGGCAGAGCCTCACAACAAGCCAGACCACGCTCCCCACTCCAGGGCACTGCCATTTTCCACATTTGGACTTCCCTCTGGGTCAGAACTCCACCCAGCAGACCAGCTCATCACAGCCCGGCTCGCGTGGCCGCTTCGGCCTTGCAGTTCATCAATAAATGCTTTATTTGGAGGTGTTTAAAAAAGTTTGCCTCCCGCTCGGCAAGCCTGGCAAAGCTTCTCGTGTTGTATTTGATATGCCAAATTCCAGTAACAATTATATTAGGTCATTCCCATGACCTAATATAATGGTTTGAGGCTCTTTATGGTCCTGTGGCAAGCCGATGCCCCCTGGCTCTACTGGCATGAGACAGGACATATGGAGATATTACTGGTGCCCGCTCTAGCAAATAGATGATCAACGGGAAGTTCATGATTGTGATTGTGATTCTACTAAGTGCACTAGTGAAATAGGAAATGCCTGATTTATTATACTGTTGTTTATGTATGATACAGATTTTGTTATGTAAAACTTTAATGATATGATTCCACATCTATTTTACTTTGGTGCAATACATAGAATTTCATGCATAATAATATCATCTATAATACACTGGTGTCTATAAAAAGAGTAATAAAAGTATAACCTGTGACAACTAAGGAATTTCAGAAAATGTATAATCAAGCTCTTCATTTTTTATATAATTCTTCAAAAAGAAAAGATTAACAATGATGATATATGATCATAGTCATGTTATTTCATTTAATTTCTTGAGGTTAGATAGATATATATTGACTATATATACATCATGGTGATAAATGATGGTACTTTAATATCCACCATTGTCATTAGAAATAATTTTAATCTGGAGCAGTAGGAAATCTGGCTTACATTGGTGGAGGGTGACAAACAGTTGTGAAGGGATTGGTATTGAAACAATATATAATCACTGTCACTGTATCACTGTCTTCCCGTTGTTCATCAATTTTTTTGAGCTGGCACCAGTAACTTCTCCATACATCCTGTTGCAAGCAAGTGTAGCTCAAGGACATCTGATTGCTCCAGGGGACAGGAAGAGCCTCAAACTATATTTCAGGTCATGGAATTGAGGTCCATAATTGTTACTAGTTTTTGGCATAACAAATAAAACACGGTGCTTGCCAGGCTCTGCCGTGTAGGTGGTATACTATCAGTAGGTGGTATACTATCAGTAGAAAGCTCTCATCTCGAGTATTTACTGATGAAACTTAGAGGGGGAAGATCAGGTTCAAGCTTGTTTGGAGCTCTGAGGAACTATGGAATCTGAATGTTGAGAATGACTGACCGCATGTTGTGTGGGTTGCTCTGGCTTTCCACTAGGCTAATAGGATGATGGGGATTGGTTAGAACCTGTCTAGAACTGTATACAGTGTATAAATGTGAAAGATCCTGGGAAGGACCTTATCCTAAAATCTGGCGTGCGCCAAGGAGCTGTTTTGTCTGGCGTGGGTGTATCTATGTTCCCGGGAAGCTGGCATGGAGATGGAGGAAAGGACAGAGCCCAAATCTGCGCTCTGAGTAGGGACAGCGTGGGTCCCCTCCCTCACATGTGTGAGTGAACCCTTGGAGCAATGTGGACTTGGCCAGGGGCTGGCCAAGCCCCTTACCAGGAGGTTAGCTCCATGGATTGCTTCCACATGGGGCCCTGCAGAGCAGCGCAGCTGTAGATCTGAAGTGGACGGGTTTGGAACTTTTTCGGAGTGCAAGGAGCTCTGTGTGTGGCATGGGTATGTCTATTTTCCGGGGAAGCTGGCATGGAGGTGGAAGAAAGGGCAGAGCTCAAATCTCTGCTCAGAGTCTGGCCAGCATGGTGCCTCCCCACACGTGTGAGCTAACCCTTGGAGCAATGTTGGACTTGGTCAGGGGTTGGCCAAGCCCCTTAATATTCATTTAAAACTGAGTATTTAATATAAACCTGAAAATCTTAAGTATCTTTTATGTAACTTTATAATTCACCATGTTTCAGTTAAAAAATGAAAAAATTTTACTTAAAACCATCACAACTCACCAAGCACTCCAAGTTTCTAAGTGAATCAAAAAGAAACTAACCTACTGAACTTCATCTGTTAAGTAATTACTGTTGTAATTAAGTTGTAAATGCAAAGCCCTGTTCATAAAAGAAAGAAAAATTTCCATTGTTGCTAACATTTTTTAGAAAGTTTTTTCTAGAAAGTTCCTAGCCTTCCATATAGCATGTGTATATAGCATTAACATTTTTCTGATTGCCTTGCAGTCAAATCCTGATCAGCCCCATACAAAGCAAGCCAAGTGTATTACCTTCTATTCTATCCATCCAGCCCCTAGGTTCCTCAATTGGAGACTACTATTTATTCTAAAATTTTAAGCAGTTTGTTCCAACCTCTATTTTTTCACTATTTTAATTTATTTCCTTTGGTTCTTTAGCATTTAATTTGCATTACACTGGAGACAAGCAAATTCAATAGCACTTGAAAGCACCCCAGGATATGTTTATCCCTAAAGGTATATAAGAAGACTCTTGTGAACAACTATAATACAAAGTGATTTCAATGTGTAATGTTTTGTTTGGTTTTGGTTTCTTGAGTCACACTTGAGAATGCTCAGGGCTTATTCCTGGCTCTGTGCTCAGGGATCACTACTGGCTGGCTTACAGGAGCATATATGGTTCTGGGGATAAAACCTGGGGTGGCTGTGTGTAAGGAAAATGCCCTACTCTGTGCTGTTCTCCAGCTTGTTCTATTCAGTAAGAACAATAATAGAGTGATGGCTCATTCAGATCTGTTTACAAGCCCATTAGAGCAGCATTAGAAAACATGTGTAAGACAATTTACAAGGGAGTTGCTGTTCTTCAGATATGGCATGGAAATAAATTGAGTCAAATATCTTCTAACCCACATATAAGAACCAACGTGTTTCTTAAACCACAAATTGAAGACTTGAGATTCTGTATTCACAACCTTGTAAAAAAATTTAGCAAAGAAAGTCAGGGAATTTATATGCTTCCTAATTATACCTTATTGAAAAATTGACTGACTCTGCCTTTATAATTTTTGCCAAATTTTGAAAAGTCAGTGTATCATGATGATACATTTTTTGTGGATCAGCATAGAGATTATCATGCTTAGTGAAATCAGAGGGAGAGGGACAAACAGAATGATTACACTCATTTGGGGGATTTAAAAAATTAAACATAGTATGTGATTATAACCAAAGAAAGTAGAAAAATGCCCAGAAGGACTTATCTCTGACAGGAAGCTTGCCACAAAAGGGAAGGAGAGTGCAGTTAAGGCCGAGAAGCCATCTCCAGACAATAATAGTTGGAAATGATCACTCTGGACACAAAGAGAGACAGAGAGACAGAGAGACAGAAACAGAGAGAGAGAGAGACAGAGAGAGACAGAGAGACAGAGAGAGACAGAGACACAGAAACAGAGAGAGAGACAGAGAGAGACAGAGAGACAGAGAGAGACAGAGACACAGAAACAGAGAGAGAGAGAGAGACAGAGGGAGACAGAGAGACAGAGAGAGAGAGGTGTCTGTCAGAGAGGTAAACTTTTGGGTGGTGTCGGGAGGGTGGAGGGAAAACTGGGGACTTTGGTGCTGAGAAACGTGCTTTGATGAAGGGATTGGTGTTGGAAAGTTGTATGACTGAAAGTCAGTCATGAACAACTTTGTAACTGTGTATCTCAAAGTCATTCAATTAAAAAAATTTTTGGTGTGTGTGTGTGTGTGTGTCACACCCGGCAATGCTCAGGGTTTCTCCTGGCTCTGCACTCAGGAATTACTCCTGGCAGTGCTGGGGACCATATGGGATGCCGGGAGGCGAACCTGGCCGCACAGGCCAGCCGCGTGGCAGGACGGCCTACCCGCTGGGCTATCGCCCGGCCCCATTCACCATTAAAAAAATTTAAAAAAGTTCATGTAAAATGCTTTAAGAAGGCTATCTGAAATCATCAAAATAACTATACATTTGAAATAATTGTGTGGATAAATAGGAAGTTCATATGATATGGTCAAGATTCTTATTGTACTCTTATAAAAGTCAGTGTGAAATTAGGTTATCCCCATCATCTTCTTTTTCAGTAAAGGAGAGTTAAAATTTAATTCAGAATGGTAACTGGATGATTTACGTGCTTTTAAAATGCACATGTACATACAAAAGAAAGGCACACTTAACAAAGGTCTTAGTTAACCACATAAATTTGGGAGCATTTAAGAAAGTTTCTAGCTGCAGATAGCATGTATATTCTATCAAATTTAACTGTAAGGACTTTATAATCAGGACACACTGCATTTTACCACTTACTATCAATATAACGTAATAAATATTCCAAAAGTGTTCACTTAAATATACAACCCTCCCCATTTTCTACTTCTACATATAGACTTTATGTACTTTCCTTGAAGAAGCAATATTTAGGGATGATGAATGAAAATCTTACTTTAATATTATTGGCTCATATAAACAGAGTATTTCCATCACCACATACCCGTGATATTTCTGTACAATTAACTAAAGTCCTATTTCATCCTTTCTTTTGCATGCACCGTGACCATGTGAGCAGAGTAAGAAACAGGACATCCCTCGAGAAGATCAGGGACCAACCACCAAGAATTTGGATTTTTGGCCACAACTAATTACACTAATGGTTACTATCATCGATGAGGATAAAACAGCCTACACACCTGTCCTGAATCAGTAAGTGCACTATTGAGAAAGTTAATTAATCTCATTCTAATAAAGTTCAGAACATAATAAAATGTGGATCAGCATCTCAAGGTAATGACAGACTGTTCCTAAATTATATATAGAGCACATATATCTTTTGTTTATCATTAAATGTAAATTATGTTATATAACTCTTATGGAAGCTAAGATATTTAACATGCACACATATCACTTCTCACTTGTCTACCTGTTGTTCATCGATTTGCTCCAGTGGGCACCAGTAGCATTTCATACGTTCTGCTGGCATGCTAGAGTAGCCCAAGGGCATCTGCTCACTTCAGGAACACAAAGAGCCTCAAACCATTCATTCAGGTCATTGGAATGAAGTCTATAATTGTTACTAGTTCTGACATATCAAATATGACATGGGTAGCTTGCCAGGTTCTACTGTGGCAAGTCCTTAAATTTAATCAGCCCCTAAATTTAATTTTTACATGGTGTAAAATTGTTTTTGTTCAGATTTCCTTTATAATTATTCTGTTTTCTTAGAAAAGGAGAACTTAATCCATCCCAAAACTAAATACAATATTTAAAAAGCTAGCATATTAAAAATAAATATTTGTCCAAAATGTTTCCTAGTAGTTGTATGTATGAATTGGACAAATGTAATATTTTAATGTAAAAAGGCTGTTTTTTGCATTTAGCAATCTTAACCTATACTGTTAACTCTAAACTGAATTTTCTTGTGCTAGTGGGTTCTTGAGAATTGTATGAAGATTTGCATACAAAACTCAGAAGATTGAAAGTCAGTTTATTGTGCAGATGATTCCAGGTCCCTCCCCCAAATGTCTAACTGTGAACAAAACCCTGGTCTTGTCCCAAGCAGTCGCCTACTCATGTAGGAATGATGGCCCGATTCTGTTCCTGTGCTGCTCTCTGTCCTGTGTATGTTCTCTCAGCCTCTGGCCAAAGGCACATGCACGTAATCAAGGTTCCTGAGTTCGCACCTGCCATTGGGCCTCCAAACTGTACCCAGTAGGCCCTGTTGTCCTGTCACAGTTTTCCTTAGTCTCCAGCCAATATCCTATGCACATGGGTGAGGCTCCTTAGCTAAGTACCTTGCCAATACCTGGGGATCTGTTCCCTGCCTGAACCTGAGCTATCCTGGGCATCCAAGCCCTACTGTTAACTGGGCCTCTGAGCCCTGCCCATACCTGTATCTGTCCTTGTCTGACCTTACGTGGCCTACCTGCACTGGGCCTTATACCTGGAAATGCTGCCCTACCTGATCTGGAGACAGAGAGAGGGAGCTGGCTGAGAGAGAGAGAGAGAGAGAGAGAGAGAGAGAGAGAGAGAGAGAAACAACCCTGGTGGTGCCTTTTATTTGCTGCCAAATCCCACCCCCCAGGTGTCCCCTTCTACTCTTCTGATTGGTACCTATTCCTTGGGTATGATTGGCTGCCTGTCACCTTGTGCTTTCCTCCTTAGCTCCTGCTGTATCAAGTACTACTTTTGCATATAATTTATAAAATCAAAATAAATAGTTATGCTTTATCTCTCTCATATATATATACATATATATACATATACATATCTTAGAAAAACACTTTGGAGGGATCTAAAATCATCTTATCAAAATATCACTGGAAATCTTGGTGACTTGTCTGATTTCTCTATACTCAGTTTCACTCTATGTTAAATGAGAGTATAATCCTCAATAATGTTCAATTTTAATGTTGTATGTTTATTATTTTATATCCAAGTGTGGAACATACAAATAACAGCTGGCTCTGAGGCTAATTGAGAGATTTTCCCGACATACTGGTAATATCTGAAATACTACAGGCAACAAGGATCATAGAAACAGACAAATAGTAGAGTATAGTTTGAAAGAGATTGAAACTTAACATGCAGGATAAATAACTATTGCCATTCACTATACTGGTCAAAATAAGATCATAAAGTTTATGTCATATGTAATTGAAATTCCAATTATAAAAGAAATAAATTTAAGAACCCCACCTTTCCTTTGTCAAAGTCAGAACTTTAACTGTAACTCTAAATGCATTGCTTCTCAAATATATCTTTCACCTGTTAAAAATAATGTTACTATACCAGTCCCCTATCAAAGTACTAATATCCCCCTAGCAGTTCACTGGGCCCTCTTCCTGCTTTTAACTCTCTTTCTTTAACTTTGGTAACCTCAGTGTGGAGTCAGTATCCAGGGACTTGGTATTGTCTGTTCCCTTGCTTTGATTCTCTATATTCCACGGTTGAATAAAATTATCTCACAATTATTGTTTTCACTTCTGATTTATTAGCAAAAGCCCCTCCTGTTCCATCTATTCTGTTGTAAAAGGAAGTAACTTGTATTTACTGCTTATGCTTTTCTTTGGTTTGCTTTGTTGCTGAGTCATACTGGCCTGTGCACAGGCTTGCTCTTGGTTCTGTGGTCAGGAGCTACTCCTGTTGGTTCTTGGGGGAGAATACTATAGGGAGCTAGAGATCAGATCCAGGTCAGATGTGTGTAAGTCAGGAACATTACCCATTGTTCTATCTCTCCAACCATTCAAGCAGCGACTAAGGAAGTACGCAGTTAAATATCTTCAAGAAAATGACCTCTAGGAGATGGAATATTAAATTTCCTTTGTTTTCTGATCCAATTCTTGAGGTAGGAGCCCAGGAAGTTCATATAACCAATAAAAATGCTTCTTTGTTGACTGTAGTACCCTGGGTCTTATGAACACAGTCCTTCTGATGTTATGAGGGCCTCTCTTTCAGCATAGGGACTTCAAATGTGGCTCTCATAATGAATAGTCAACATCATGTGTGATTTCAGAAGCTGAAGTTGGGGTTTCCCTTAATCATGTATTAATTGATCATGAACTCCAACATGAGTTTTCCTTTATCATGTACTCCACCGTGAGTTCTTGGTGAGAGTGACTTTGCCATCACATACACATTGATGTGTTTTTTTTTTTCATTCTCTCTTGCTCTGGAGTAACTTCACTAGTTTCTAGATTTCATTCATAATTTTTATTCCATTCAGTGCATTCCTGGATGGGAAGAAGGTAAAGTTCTGCCTACATATCTCCCCACATCCTTTTCACATCTAAAAGAGCTCTGAAACTTTTGTAGTTTTTGTTCCAAAGTTTTTTAATCTAAGTATTTGCATTTCTATCACGTATTTCCTTAAACTTTACTTTATTCTTAAATGTTTAGAATACTTAACTCTATTTCCCTGTTGTATTTTTAATAATGCTTTATTTCTTTCTCTGTTTTCCTATCCAACTGATTAGACATTTAAGATTTTTGTTTATGTTTTCTTTTTTTTTTTATTTATTTATTTTTTTGCCTTTTTGGGTCACACCCGGCGATGCTCAGGGGCCACTCCTGGCACTGCACTCAGGAATTACTCCTGCGGTGCTCGGGGGACCATATGGGATGCCGGGATCGAACCCAGGCCGGGCAGAGGCCGGCCGCGGTGCAAAGGCAAACGCCCTACCCGCTGGGCTATCGCTCCGGCCCCTGTTTTCAAAATATATCTTTTGGTTTTATTGAGTGTCTATTTTATTTGGGACTTTAAGATAATTTAGATGCATTATTTTATTACTTCCTTTATAGAGCTATCAGTTAGGTGGTGATAGCAGAAATTCTCTGAGAAAATACAAGGGCATTGTTTAAGATGATGGCAAGTTAGGAACCTCTTTGAACGACAATAAGCAGATAAAAATGATCACCTTGGGGCCGGAGCGATAGCCCAGCGGTGGGGGCGTTTGCCTTGCAGGCGGCTGGCCAAGCCGGCCCAGGGATCGATCCCAGGCATCCCATATGGTCCCCCGAGCACCGCTCGGGAGTGATTCCTGAGTGCAGAGACAGGAGTAACCCCTGAGCATTGCCGGGTGTGACCCAAAAAGAAAAAAAAAAAAAAAAAATGATCACCTTGACACACGCCTTTGGCATGTTAAATAATAAGGTAGCATAATAAATGTTATGTTTGTATAGGGGCACCATTAATAGGGTTAGAGTCAGAGGATGGATCAATTTATAAAAATAGTTTGTTGGGGAATGCCACTGGGGCCCCCCCCCACCAAGATCTGGAAACTGATTCCATTCTACCTCAGAGCCGGCGGGCGGTGGATGGATGAAACTCACGAGCTCAGCACAGTTTGCAAAAGGCTTTACTCAAACAAGTTCTGGCAGTACAGTGCCAGGACAGGAAAACCCAAACTTCCAATTTCTAGCCGGATCCACTCCATATGCTTGAATCAGGACTCTCAGTCAAGTTCAGGGATCTCACTGATCCCGGAACCATGTGCACTAGTTAGAAAGCAGAGCCAAACTGGAAGAAGATGGCCACTTCTTCCTCCTCGCTTCTTTCATTGTCAGAAGCCCACCAAGGACTGACAGTCCAGCCTTCATGGACTGGGCCCTCTAGCGACAAAAAGCTAGGTATCCACTTGAAGATTTCAGGGCCTGCCTTTCTGTTTGGGCCCAAAAGACCATATACAAATGCAAATGTTTAGGTGAGCTCCTAGCCCAATCTTAACAAATGCTAATATGCCAGAGCTGATTTCCTGCTATAGGAAACTCCCTTGCAAAATGGGGAGAAGGCAACAACTGAAAGAAGAAGCAGTTCAGGATGCAATTTAGAGATGAAAGCATAATATTTCATAGCATGAATATATATTGCGAGCATATCTCTAAATCTCCACTAAGTTCCAGCATCGGTCAGAATAATATTGTTTATTTTGCCTTTACTAATTATTGAGTCATGTACACTTGCCCAAGGCCAGGCTCACATGGCTCTTTAAACCAGCAGGATTGATTACATTATAGTTGATCCGGACATCCCCATGTAAACTCTTGGAAGAACTAGTCCTGTGTCCCATGTGGGACAAGAGAAATTCTCTGGACTATTACTCATGGTAGAAATATTCTGCTTACAGAAAAAGTTCTGAAATCAACCACTTCTGCTCACACTCCTGTTGATTTGCTCAGGAGATTCCTTAAGGCAGGAAGGAGCTCTTAACATGTGCTAAGTATTAGCAGAAACCTAGAGCTCACTATGGCATGTCTTCCAACAATAGTTTAATTTCTTTTTTTACTTTTTGGGTCATGCTGAGAGATTTTTAGGGATTTCTCCTGGCTCTGTGCTAAGTAATTACTCCTGGCATTGCTCAGGGAGCATATGGGAATCTGAGGTTTTATGGGATGCTGCTATGATCGAAACAGGATCAGCTATGTGGAAGGCAAACACACTATCCCCTATACTACTGCTTCTCGTATACTCCAGCTCCTCTAAAAATATTTTAAAGGAATATTCAACATCCTTTCAGGAGGATGTTGAATATTCCTTTAAAATATCAGATGAACTATAGCCCCTCACTGGTAGGAGCGGTTCTGTGTGATGAGCAGGTTCTCAGAGAAAGGGACTGAGTTTGTGCCCTGCCTTCTTGAGTTAGAGGCAACTGTGTGGAGGATCCTGTCCACCCTACACCTGGACATGAGGGTGTGAGAAAGTGCAGAGTGAGCAAAAGAGGTAAGATGGACAACCTTAGCCAGAGAGGTTTTTTCCCCCTTAATTTTTATTATTCAACATCCTACTCACGAGGCGCCCTGGAGGGATGGTGGGTCCTAGCCCTGGCCCACCATCCCAGCAGAGCTTCGCAACAAGCCAGACGACCTCCCACTCCATGAGGTCCTCCATTTTCCACATCTGGACTTCTCTCTTGTCAGACCTCCACCCAGCAGACCAGCCTATCAGTGCCCGGCTTGCGGCCGCAGCGGTTCATCAATAAATGCTGTACTTAGAGATGCCTACAAGAGTAATGCTACCTGCACGGCAGAGCCTGGCAAGCTACCCGTGTTGTTTTGATATATATGCCAAATACCAGTAACAATTATAGAGCCTCATTCCGGAATGGATTAAAAGCTCTTTATGTTCCTGGAGCAAGCAGATGCCTTGGGCTCTACTAGCATGAGACAGGACAGATGGAGATGTTACTGGGGCCCGCTCGAGCAAATCGATGAGCGGGAAGACAGTGATACAGTGATACATTGATTCAACATCCTATGGACAGAAACAGAAGCTGTGGTGTATCAGCTTAATAGAGTACTATGGAGTTGTAAGATAAACAATTTTTTGTTGACTTAAATAAATAATGTTACATTGTCATGGATCTGGAGGGTATCATGTTTAGCAAAAATTAGAGGGAGAAGGATATGATCTCACTCATCTATTGAATATGGAGAGATAAATCTAGGGATCAGACAGTTAAACAATGACAAAAACTTGACCTTATATTACAAAACTCAGATCACCAAGCAATTAGAGAAGTGTGGCAGGAGTATGAAGAGGTGGGCTAGAAGCATTCTAGAGACATTTGTGGAGGGTTTGGAACAACTTATTTTAGTAGTGGTGTATAGTAACTTTTGCACATCAATATCCTATGTTACCGAAATTATGCAAATTAGCTAAAGTATAATAAAAGAAATTTTAAGATATAAAGAAGTAACTATTTTAAAGGGAAGTGACTTGTATTCTAATATATCAGTATTTTACATGATTTCTACAAATTATCACTTGACATCACTTGACATCCCATTATTCATCAAATTGCTCGAGTGGGCACCAGTAACATTTGCATTTGACCCTATTATGTGCCATTGTAGCCCAATGGCATCTGCTGCCTCCAGGTACGAAAAGCCTCAAACCATTCGTTCAGGGTCTTGACAAAGAAGTGTGACCATCTTGTAGGTGGGCGGCCACATGATCTTTTGATGTCCCATGCATCTAGTCAGTAACGGTTCTAGTTCAGCAGTCATCTATAAGTCGCATTATATGTCCAGCCTATCTGATTTTCTACGCCTTGACAAACAAGACAGCTTCCCTGACTCTCGATTGTCAATGGAGGTCAGAACTCCAGATTCTTTCTCTCACTTGAGTGAGGCATAATATTCCAAGCATAGCTCTTCGATTCCTCTTTGGGAGAGCCAAATAGCATTCTCATCCTGCTTCCATAGGGCCGAGGCATATGTTAATGCAGGGAGAATGGTGGAGTTGAAGAGATGTGCCCAGAGCCTGAGGGTCCATTTAGCTATTCTTCAATGCTCTTGAAGGATTCCACACCGCTCTCTTCCTCCTGTGCAGTTCAGGTGCTAGGTCGTTCATCATGTTGACTTCTCAACCTAGGTACACATAACTGCTGCATTCAGATATGTTTGTTCCATTGAGAGTGAATGGAGTTTCTGGAACTAGTTTGTTTTTCATGAACATTGTTTTTTTGAGATTTAGCTGTAGGCCTCTTTCGATCTCAATCAAAGTCAGCCAGCATTTGTGCCATTTGACTACTGTTTGGTGTTATGTCAAAACTATTTTATGCAGTTTGATATTTATCATGGGAAAAATGTTTATATTTGGTGTATATTCAACAACCACACAAGAAATCACTAAATGGGCCTTTTCTCAGAATTCATTCTTAGAAGAACCTCTTGAATTAAATAAAAATGATCCACTTTTCCTTTTTGTGACTTTGATACCAGAAATATTTGGCTAAAGATCTACATTTAACAACCCAATGTAGAGGATGTAAAATGCAAAGTCTTTGAAAATATTTTTCAGGGGCAGACCAATAGCATAGAATGTAAGGCGTTTGTCTTGCATATGGCTGACCTGGGTTCAATCCCTGGCATCCCATCTGGTTCCCGAGCACCGCCAGGAGTAATTCCCTTAGTTCAGAGCCAGAAGTAACCCTGAGCATTGCTGGGTGTGATCCAAAAAAAAAAATTCAAATTGAAGTCACATGATTTGTAAGGTGTAGATGCTTTCGGGTATGATGTAAAATATCGTGCCACCAATGAGCCGAGGATCCATCCGGCACCTCCTGCCCAAGTCCCTTCCCCAACCTTATTATCAGACTCCTTGGCTCATTATCATTGGACAGGTGTGTTCCTTTGCTCTGTTTATTTATCACATGTTGGGTGAGATCACACGCATTTATCTTATTCTGATTATTCCTCTTATTGTGACACCTCTCAGTTACTCTACTTTTGCAGTCAAAGGTGAGATTTCATCATATAATATACCTGATAAGTACATTTTATTTACATATCACATCTTTACTTATACTTTGTTTTGTCCTTGGGTAGTTTCCCTTATCTTGACAGATGAGAAAATCACTGCTGTGGACACAGTATGTGCATATCTTGTATCTTTTAGGTTGGCGATCAAGGAAAGGAATTTATGGCATACACTTCTGTGTCTAGTATCATTTATAGTGTGCATTCATAATTTTCCTACATTTTATTGAGTAATTTTGTCAGCCATAATAATGTTCTTAATAGTATAAATGCATAAATTTAATCCAAAAAATAAGGAACTCTGCAATTTTCAAAAAATATAAAGGTGATGTGTGTCATCTTCTAAGCTAATGTTTTTGTTTTGTGTTGCTTTTGGTGGTGGTGAGAGGGCCCCATTTCTGGATTCTCAACCATAAAGGCCAGAATCTCAATGCAAGGGGCTGACCCTGGAGTACTGCTCAGTTCTTGCAGTATCAGAATGTTCTGGGCCACTGTGGCAGTAACAAACAGAGAATTAAGACAAGTTTTGTTTGTAGCATCTGCCTGACTTTTTGTGATTGCTTCTGTTCCCTTGTCTCCACCTCTTTGTCTTGCACTGTGCATATGAGCATTTGATTTCACCAATCTCTAATCCAAGAGGATTTGAACAATTTGAGAGTGAATTTTCTGGACTATTTATTATGCTTTTATGGACTCAGGCACATAGCACATGTTAGGATATCTCTGGCCATGTCTACTGCCTCTCTGGTTTTTATGTTTATTTGTGATCATTTTAACAGCTAATCTAAAGCAGTCCTTATTTTGCATATGGAAATTAAATAAACATGTAAAGTCCAATAGAAATAATGCCTTAGGTTTTGAATATAAATAAAAAGAAAAGAAAAAGAGTGATTAGATGTTAATTGGCAGCACTGATCAACTTATTTTGCAAAAATAAGTGAGCATTAAAAGTCCAAAAGCGAATCTTCACTACAGGAAATGTTCAGTGAAATGAGTTCACACTTAAAGATTAAATTGAGATTAAAGTTTCACTTTTAACGTGTTTTTTTTTCATTTTATATTTTTTATTATAAAACCCTGAGATGAACAATTACGAAGCCATTCATGATTGGGTTTCAGTCATACAATGTTGCAACACCCATCCCTCCACCAGTGCACATTTCCCACCACCAATGTCCTCGGTTCCCTCCCCCCTACCCCAGCCTGCCTCTAGAGGCACTTTGGCCTCTTCCATTCTCTCTATATCTCTCTCTCCTTTCTCTCTCTCTTTCTCTTACACATTGTGGCTTGCCATACATGCATTTAGGGGTTATCATGTATATCCTTTTTGTCTACATTCAATGCTCAGTTCTAGTCTGGCATTGCCATTTCTGACAATTAGTAGAACATGGTATATATTTATATCCCTACAGATGAATGCAATCATTCTGTTATATGATTTAGATTCTCCAATATCAAAGCTTTAACTTCTAAGCCTACTTTAAAATTTTCTAGGGGGAGGCCTGCTGAACAAAAGTTCATTCTTCTGCCCTTCTCTCTATTTATGATAATGGCAGTTAGTTGCATCAAAGCACGTAAAATATTCTTAAGTATAAAGCATACTAACAAAGCTGAACTGTTTAATAATATGAAAGTATAGCAAGCTCATTGTTGTATTCTGCCTGTGATAATAAAAGCTCAGCTGAGTAAGTGGCACACAAAATAATCCATTGCTTACTCATTTGTAGCAATGAATATGTTTTTCTTTAAAGACAAATTTTGCATATCAAAATTAATACTTCACATTTAATGGATTCTAATTTTTAACTGTTGTGATTAATAAATCAGCATTAACAAATTTGCTTATGCTGGATTATGTTTTCCATATTTTACTGAGAGATTTGCAAGGTAATAAATTGGATTATTAAATAATTGATAGGCTGGTCTCAATTGATAATTGATAGACCAGCCTATCACAGCCCAGCCTCATCGAGAACCACCCTGCTGGTGGTTCTCAATCCACCAGTCTTTTCAATCCAGCTCAGGTATGCTGATCGAGAGACAGACATGGGGGCAGAGCTGCTACTTTGCTCTACCTGTGCCCAGCCGCTCACAAGGCGCCCAGGAGGGATGGCAGTTTCTAGCCCTGGCCCACCACCTCCAGCAGAGCCTTGCAACAAGCCAGACAGCCCCCACTCCATGAGGGCCTCCATTTTTTCCACATCTGGACTTCTCTCTCATCAGAACTCCACCCAGCAGACCAACCTATCACAGCCCTGCTCCGCGCGGCTGCTTGCTGCCACGCAGTTCATCAATAAATGCTGGACTTAGAGATGACTATAAGAGTATGCTACCTGCATGGCAGAGCCTCCGGCAAGCTACCCGTGTTGTATTTGATATGCCAAATACCAGTAACAATTATAGACCTCATTCCAGAATGGATTGAGGCTCTTTATGTTCCTGGAGCAAGCAGATGCCCTTGGGCTCTACTAGCATGAGACAGGACATATGGAGATGTTACTGGGTCCCGCTGGAGCAAATTGATGATGAACGGGAAGACAGTGATACAGTGATTAAATAATTGCATATTATTGGATTCTAAGATAGGACATTTAAGCTTTGTACTACTTGCTGCAAATTAAAAAAAAAAATATATCCAGATAATGTCAAAATGAATCATTTATTTCCTTAAACATCACAATTTATTTCTATTGGGTTTACACTCAACAGTGTGCAGCAAACCTCATGAATTTAAACCATTCTAAGGGGCCAATTTAATTTTAATATATGATTAAATGTAAATATGAATATAAAATTTTCACATTTTGTATTTAATGGTTTTTAAACTTAATGACAGTGGCATTTGTCCATGTGCAGTGCTGTTCAAGGTTTCCTCTTGCATCAAAGATCACTCAATGTTGTTCTCAGGATCCAGGATCCAAACCAGGGGAACCTGCATGTGGGGGCAAGCACCTTTGGACCTATACTCTCTTTGGCCCTTAAAATGCAAGAATAGATAATAATTCTTTTCCAGTGAAGAAGTGGAATGTTGAAGCCACTTTTAATTCTGCATATGTCATAATTCATGATTTATTTGTAATTAGCATATAAATGATTAGTATGTAGCTTGAAAACTTCTGAAGTGTGTAAAAAGTAGTTTACTCCTGAGTATATAAAATTTCTCACTTCATTCAAATTTATTGCTTTTCATTTTATTTCCAGCTCTTCCTTTAATGGTGAATTAAATCTAGCAGACAGATTTTTCATTTAATATCATGTTCTTTTTAGAATCAATGGATGTAAACTATAGTGTCCTATATAATTTACTTACCGTTTGAATTTAATTATTAACAGTAGCAAATATTTATTGTGAGCTCACTCTGTGCTGGTGACTGTATGGAGTATTTATATGTGAACCTCATTTAAGCCTCCAGAACAGCCCTCAAAAAACTCTCAGGTCTTACAAATGATCAGCCAGATTTGATAGATAAGGAAACAGTATTAAAGAGATCAGTAAATTAGTTAAGAAACTGAATAAAAATAGAATATCTATCCTCTGGATTGCATTGAGATTTAACTATTTCAGTGTGCTCCTGAGATTTCTTCAGTGCTCCTGAGATTTGTTCTATCACAACTGTGTCAAACTCTGGAGAAAAGGCCACAAACAAGTAAGCAGAGGGTACAAACTTGTAAGATAGCCCAAAAGTTGTGCTGTGTGGTGGAAGAAATTTAATCTTCATGTTGAAACATGATTTAGTAGTAATATTATGTATTTGTTATTCTACAAAAAATATAACTTTGAACATAGTATTAAAAATATCCTGATAGGAAAATAATTTTAACTTTATAATTTATTACAGCAACACTGCTAGATAAAAAGTGACTATTAAGTGTAGCCCTCTCCTTTTTTTTTTTTTTTTAAATATTTTATTATACCACTGTTAGATATATAATTACAAGATGTTCATGTTTAAATTTTGGTTCTACAGTGTTCCAACACCCATCCCTCCACCCTTGCCCATCTCTCATCACCAATGTCCCTACCCCCTTCCCCAGCCTGCCTCCATGGCAGACTCTTTATCTCCTTTCTCTCTTTCTCTCTCTCTCTCTAATCTACTTCTCACTTCCCCTTTCTTACACATTGTAATATATTCTAGGAACATGATTGGTTCCACTAGTTTAATGTACCAGGTCTGGACCACAAATATGGTGGGATATTATTGTGAGAGAGTTTCATCCAGCTGCTTCCAAGGCCCCTACAGAGGTGATGGCCCCACTCCCAAAACCCATCATGCCTCCTGGGAGCCTCATGGTCAGCTGTGTTACGGAGAG
>JAJIBD010013075.1:0-24909 GCA_021461705.1 Cryptotis parvus | reverse complement strand
TGTTAATCTGGTCTTGAGATCAGCGCCTCTCCTGGAAGGCAGCATCTTTTAAGGTACAGATCTGGGCTTATTCTTGCTTTGAAGTCGGCACCAGAGAGGGAGTGAGCGAGAGCTCAGTGGCTCCATGCTTTGCAAACAGAAAACAAACCACAAGTCAGTCTCCAGTGACTGCTGTTCACTGTCCACGTCCTGCACTTCAGCACATCTTTATTCTCATTCATGCTTCTGTTCTCTGCCTCCTCCCGTGGACCTTCTGCCACGTCTTCTTGTGTCCTCCAGCACCTCTGTGGTGGTCAGCCTGAAAGGAGTCGCGTCCAGATGGCGCGGCCTCGTGGCCCCTCACGCCGTCCTCTCCCTCCACGCCGACACTGTTAGTATCCTCCGCGTGTCACGTGATGTGTCTCCCTTTCGTGAGGACTATCCCTTGGTTCCCCCACAGCCCCGCTAAAGACCCCCATTGTGTGCTTGTGCCCACTGCATTAATTAAGTCACTGAGATTCACAGTTGCAGAACTGCATGATTGGGTTTCAGTCATACAGTGTTCCAACACGTCCCTGCAGTTAAGTTTCCCACCACCAGGGTCCCCACTTTCCCTTCCACACCAACACCCACACAACCACCTCTATGGCAGACACTGTTCTCTCTCTCTCTCTCTCTCTCTCTCTCTCTCTTTTTTTTTTCCTTTTTGGTCACACCCCTGCAACACTCAAAAAGGGTTGCTTCTGGCTCTGCACTCAGGAATGACTCCTGTCGGTGCTCGAGGGACCATATGGGATGCTGGGGAGCAAACCTGGGTCGGCTGCGTCCAAGACAAACGCCTCCCCCCCGCTGTGCTATCGCTCCGGCCCCTCTCTTTCCTTTGTCCAGAGTGGTCATTTTCAACTATCATGTCATAATGGACTCTTTTCTGTCTAACTGCACTCCCCACAACTTATGGGCAGCAAGATCACGGACCAGTCCTAGCCCTCATTTTTACTGTCTTTGGGTATTATTCTCATACTATCTCTTTTCTTTTTTTTTCTTTTTTTTTATATATCCCACAAATGAGTGCAATCAATCTCTGTCCCTCTCCCCTGACAGGTTTCACTCAGCGTGAGACTCTCCGTGTCCATCCGAGTAGGAACATCACAGGCTTTTGGAGGGGTCCAGCCTGCCCTCACTGTTTTGTGTTTCTAGGCTAGTGGGTAATCAAACGGCCTTTGATGAGCATTCAGTGAGTGTGTATCTAACTACTAGATTGTCAGTCGGAAGCCAGGGGCTTTGTTCAGCATTTAATTTCATGTGATGTGAAGCTTCTGCCTGATCCCGATTCTCGTATGCTCGCGTTGCCGAAATTGTGCCCTTAGATGTACCTAGAAGAGGCCAAATCAAGCCTGAAGCTGATGGATCACACCAGCGGACACGTACCTGCTCCTTTCCCTGACCCAGGACCTGCTTCAAAGTGAACTCCACTGCCTTCACCAGAAGGTATTGCCACTTTTCAGTCTCCAAATCTCCCAGGTTTGGGAAGAGTTTTAAAATAGTTCTGGGCCGGAGCGATAGTCCAGTGGGTAGGGTATTTGCCTTGCACGCGGCTGACCCAGGTTCAATCCTCGGCATCCCATAGGGTCCCTGAGCACTGCCAGGAGTAATTCCTGAGTGCAGAGCCAGGAGTAACCCCTGAGCATTGCCGGGTGTGACCCAAAAAGCAAAAAAAAATAAAATAGTTCTGGAGGTGCAGGAGCAATAGTATATTGGGGAGGGCATTTGCTTTGCACATGGCCCACCCAGGTTCAATCCCCGGCATCCCATATCATCCCCTGAGCACCACCAGGAGTAATTTCTGAGTGTAGAGCCAGGAGTAACCCCTGAGCATTGCCTGGTGTGCCCCCAAAAGCCAAAATAAATAAACTTCTGTACATTTGTCTGGCTTCTGAGATGTCCGTAGAGGCTGGAAGAATATTCCCAAAGCTCGGGCTGGAGGCGATAGCACAGCAGGTAAAGTGTTTGCCTTGCACGTGACCTCCCCAGGTTCAATCCCTGGCATCCCATATGGTCCCCCAAGCACCACCAGGAGGAATTCCTGAGTGCAGAGCCGTGAGTAACCCCCTGAGCATCGCCGGGTGTGACCCAAAAAGGGAATAAAAAAAGAAAAAGTGGGGCGGGCGATAGCCCAGCGGGTAGGGCGTTTGCCTTGCGCGCGCCCGGCCCATGCTGGCCTGGGTTTGATCCCGGCATCCCATATGGTCCCCTGAGCACCGCCAGGAGTAGTTTCTGAGTGCAGAGCCTGGAGTAACCCCTGAGCATTTGCTGGGTGTGACCCAAAAAAGAAAAAAAAAAAAAAAAAAAAGAGTATTCCCAAAGAAAGGTGGGAGGCTGTGTCCTAGCTGTGTCCTCTGTGGTACATTGCTTCCAGCTGTTCCTGTGGGAGAGATCCAGCCTTTCTCTTTCCAGCTTCCTCGGGACTATGGGGGGAAAAGTCCTATGGCTAGAAACAGGGAAGACCCTGAAGGCCTCAACTAGAAACTTCTGGGGGTCCTGAAGGTCCAAGTTCACCAGCCAGCTCTGAGACTTTTGTTGTGTCTTTGGGTCCCAACAGTCATGTTCGGGGTTACTCCTGGCTCTGCACTCAGGAATTACTCCTGGCGGTGCTCGGGGGGACCCCTCTGGGATGCCGGGGATCGAACTGGGGCAGCTGTGTGCGAGGCAGCTGCTTCCTCTCTGGGCCTGGTCCTCTGCCCAGTCATCTTACTGCAGGGCTCTGGCCCGTGGTTTCCCGGGCGTCTGCGGCTCCTGGTGCTCACGCTCCTTTACTCCTGTCCCCAGGTGAATGAGGGCGCCTCCCTCCTGCTGTCTGTGCTTCAGAAGCCCGCCCTTCAGAAGGCGTCCAAGGCCTGGTACCTGCTGCGTGTGCAGGCGCTGCAGCTGGTGGCCGTCTACCTCAGGCTTCCACCCGACAGCCTCGCCGGCTCCCTGAGCGAGCAGCTCTGCGCACAAGGTGAGAAGGAAGGGCTGCTGGCTTTGTCCCCGTCAGCTCGCCCCACCTTCAGGCGTGTGGGGCAAACTTGCCTAGACGGCGCGGGCGGCGGCATGGCAGGGGATGGAGGGCGGGATGGCAGGGGATGGAGGGGCGGATGGCAGGGATGGAGGGCGGATGGCAGGGATGGAGGGCGGGATGGCAGGGGATGGAGGGCGGGATGGCAGGGATGGAGGGCGGGATGGCAGGGATGGAGGGCGGGATGGCAGGGATGGAGGGCGGGATGGCAGGGATGGAGGGCGGGATGGCGGGGATGGAGGGCGGATGGCGGGGATGGAGGGCGGATGGCGGGGATGGAGGGCGGGATGGCGGGGATGGAGGGCGGGATGGCGGGGATGGAGGGCGGGATGGCGGGGTGGGGGCGGGATGGCGGGGATGGAGGGGGGATGGCGGGATGGAGGGCGGGTGCAGGGATGGAGGCGGGAGGCAGGGTGGAGGGCGGGTGCGGGGTGGAGGGCGCTGCGGGGATGGGGCGGGATGCGGGTGGGGGCGGGTGGCAGGAATGGAGGCGGGTGGCAGGGATGGAGGCGGGCGGGGTGGAGGGCGGGATCGGATGGAGGGCGGGTGGCGGGATGGGGCGGGATGGCGGGATGGAGGGCGGGTGGCGGGGATGGAGGGCAGCTGGCAGGGGATGGAGGGCGGGATGGCAGGGATGGAGGGCGGATGGCGGAATGGAGGGCGGGATGGCGGGATGGAGGGCGGGATCAGGGGTGGAGGGCGGATGGCAGGGTGGAGGCGGGATGGCGGGATGGAGGGGGGTGGCGGGTGGAGGCGGGTGGCGGGGTGGGGGCGGGTGGCGGGTGGAGGGCGGGTCTCAGTCACTTGCTGGCCTGAATGTGTTGCTCTGGGCCTTGCTGGGTGTTGTCAGGAAAGAGATTCCGTGGACTACTCTGCCCACCTTGGGTACAGAAGACGGGCAGTGTGCTTGGCATCTACCATCCCAGCAGTAGAAGTGCTGACCATGGCATCTTTTTTTTTTTTTTTTTGGGGGGGGGCACTTCAGGCAGTGTGCAGAGCAGCCTGGCTGCGGGTGGGGGCACTTCAGGCAGTGCGCAGAGCAGCCTGGCTGCGGGGTGGGGGGCACTCAGGCAGTGCGCAGAGGTGCAGAGCCGGCCTGGCTGCGGGGTGGGGGGCACTTCCAGGCAGTGCGCAGAGCAGCCTGGCTGCGGGGTGGGGGCACTTCAGGCAGTGTGCAGAGCGGCCTGGCTGCGGGGTGGGGGCACTCAGGCAGTGTGCAGAGCGGCCTGGTGTTGGGCTGTCAGGCTCCCCGACAGTATTGGAGTCCCGACGACCTGGTGGTCATGCTTCTCTGTCCATTGGCTGGAGGGGACGGTCGTCAGTCCCGAATGCAGCCAGGGAAACTGATGAACTTCAATACTGCCGGGGACCCCAACAACCCCAACACCTGGGGCCTCTTCTGGCACTAAACCAGACCTGTGGTTCAGGGCTGGGGCCTGAGCGTGTGGTGCTGTGTGGGCCCTGCAGTGCCAGAGGTTCCCGGACCACCCTGGCAGTGCCTAGGGCTTGCTCCTGGCTCTGTGCACAGCGATCACACCTGGCAGACTCAGGGACACCATATGGGATGCTGGGGATCAAGCCCTGTCGTCTGGGTACAGGGCGAGTGCCCCACCTGCCGTGTTTTGGCTCCAGCCCTCTCCCCCCCCCTTGCAGGCTGGCAGAGCCCAGAAATAGCGCTGAACGTCTCCCCATAAGCTCCTCCGCAGCATCCTCCTCCTCCTCCTCGGCTGTGATGTGCTCTCCGCTCCGAAGGCAGCCGTGGAGATGCCTTTCCTGGACTACGGTGAGTCTGAGCAGGAGATGGGAATTCTGCGGGAATGTGCAGGCCCGGCCAGCAGCTTTGCCTTTGGCTCAGGGAGATGCCCGGGTGGCGTGGGCTTGTCTCTCTTCGCCTCCAGGTGAAAACATAGTCCAGAAGTGGCAGGTTCTTACGGAGGTGCTGAGCTGCTCGGAGAAGCTCGTGTCCCACCTGGGCCGCCTGGGCAGCGTGACCGAAGCCAAGGCCTTTTGCTTGCAGGCCCTGAAACTGACCGTGAAGCTGCAGATCCCCAGGCAGTGAGTGCTGGCCTCAGGGTCCGAGTTCCTCTACCCCCGCCACTGCGCAGAGTCATACTTTACCTTTGGGGGGCCAAGGATGTGGTTCTGTGCTAGAGCACGTGTCTATCAGTGTGAGGTTCTGGGTGGGAACCGCAGCGTTGGGTCAAAGGCGGGCAAAGTGGGGAGGAAGAAGGAAGCGTGGCGGAGCGCGTGCCGCTAGAGTTTATTTTATTTTATTTTTTTCTTTTTTTTTTTTTTGCTTTTTGGGTCACACCCGGCGATGCTCAGGGGTTACTCCTGGCTCTGCACTCAGGAATTACTCCTGGCGGCCGCGGGGGACCATATGGGACGCCGGGGATCGAACCCAGGCCGGCACAGGCCGGCCGCGTGCAAGGCAAACGCCCTACCCACTGGGCTATCGCTCCGGCCCTAGAGTTTATTTTTAAACCTGTTTGTTTTTATTTATTTTGCTGTTTGGGTCACACTCAGCAATGCTCAGGGGTTACTCCGGGCTCTGCACTCAGGAATCACTCCTGGAGGTGCTCTGGGGTCCATATGGGATGCCGAGGATTGAACTTGGGTTGGCCGCATGCAAGGCAAACACACTCCTCACTATATTATCATTCTGGTCCTGTTTATATTTGTTTTGTATTTTGGGTCACCCCTGGTGGTGCTCAGGACTCCTGCCTCTGCACTCAGGAATCGCTCCTGGCAGTGCTCGGTGGACCACATGTGATGCCAACTCTGGTTTTCTCAATGTAAGGCAAGCACCGTACTCCAACGTATTATTAATTTTTTTTTGCTTTTTGGGTCATACCCGCGATGCTCAGAGGTTTCTCCTGGCTCTGCACTCAGGAATTACTCCTGGTGGTGCTCGGGGCACCAAATGGGATGCCGGGGATCGAACCCGGGCCGGCATGGGCCGGCTGCATGCAAGGCAAATGCCCTACCCGCTGGGCTATCACTCCGGCCCCAATTATTAATTTTTATTATTATTATTATTATTATTATTTATTTTTGCTTTTTTGGGTCACACCCGCGACACTCGGGGGTTACTCCTGGCTCTGCACTCAGGAATCACTCCTGGCGGTGCTCAGGGGACCATATGGGATGCCGGGGATCGAACCCGGGCCAGCATAGGCCTGCCGCATACAAGGCAAATGCCCAACCCGCTGGGCTATCGCTCCGGCCCCTAATTTTTATTATTAAAAAAAAAGATTTTTTTTTTTTTTTGCCACTCCCAGGGGTGCCTGAAGCATCCTACAGAGCCAGGGGCCCAAACCCAGGGCTGCGTGGACCCTGGGAGGTACAGATGCAGCAGGCTGGGAAAGACAGTAACGGCTCTGCCTGGGCGAGGGGCAGGAAGAGGCCAGGTCACTCATGGTTCTTTCCCCGGTAAGGTGTGCCCTGTTTCTGGTGCTGAATGCGGAGCTGGAGCTGGCCCGAGTGACACTGACCTCTGCCAGGCTGACCTGCAGCGGGTTCTGTTCCTGCTTGAGTCCTGTACAGGTGAGCAGCTACACCCCCCACAGCCAAAGACCCCTCCATGAAGGCTTGCCCTACGAATGTATTTGTGCTGCTGAGACCATTGGTGGGCTTTGGTTTGTTTGGGATTTTTGGTTTTGGGTCACACCCGGCAATGCTCAGGGGTTGCTCCTGGCTCTGCACTCAGGAATTATTCCTGGCGGTGCTCGGGGGACCATATGGGATGCGGGGATTGAACCCAGGTCGGCCACGTGCAAGGCAAACGCCCTACCCGCTGTGCTATCGCCCCGCCCTGAGAGGTTCAGTGTTTTGGGGGCAGCTATCATGGGGCTAGTCAGGACCAGGATACCAGCCTGTTGTCCTGAGGTCCAGGGTGTTGTGGAGGTCCGTTAGTGGATGGAATGAAAAGTTTGTGGCGCTGAATGAGAAAGAAGTCATACTAATATTTGGTGTGTTCCGTAAGTAGTTAGCAGTACAATACCATGTATTAGGGAATCGGCCCAGCGTAGCTCAGGAAGTGCTTGGCAAAATGTTCCCCAGTTTCCTAATTTTTGTTCCGCTCCCTCCCTAGAGTTTGGCGGAGCTGCCCAGCTGCCCGACACTCTGAAGAAAGTGCACCTGCAGAAAGGGAGGCCGCGGGCTCCGGACCCCCAGCCCCAGCACTCCCGGAAGAGGACCTCTTCCTCAGAGGCCGCGATCTGGAGTTGGTGGCGACCGTGGCCAAGGAGCCCGCCCCAAAACACCTTCCTCTACCTCCTCTCCAGTCCTGAAAAGGAAGCCCCCGCCCAGCCCCGGCTTCCTGACCCACTCGCCCACCTGCAGCTGCTGGCTCTGTGCCAGCCCCGTCCTCTCGGCCGTCTGTCTGCGCTGGGCCCTGGTCACCGCGAGGATGCGACTGACGCTGCGCCAAGAGGCCCAGGGACTGGAGCTGCTACAGTTTGTGCTGAAGGGGCTGCCCCGCTGCCACTACGCGCCTGAGCCAGGCTGTCCGAGCCTCCCTGCCCCCCCAGGGCCACTTCCCCCGCTGCCCGCGCCTCTTCAGTGAGATATTGGCAGAGGCATACACTCAGCTGGCACTGGAGGGGCTGAACCGACCCTCTAGCAAGAGCCTGGCGGAGGTCCTGGAGTCTGGCCTGAAGTTTGTGGCCGCCGGGAAGCCCCACCTGGAGCTCTGGCGAGCCAGCTTGCTCCTGATACAGGCTCTCGCGAGGCTGGCCGGCCACAGCTGCTGCACGACCCAACTCTTTGCAAGCTCTTGGGGCTGGCACCCCCCATCCATAAAGAGTCCCCCAGGCTCGGAATCTAAGTCTCAGAGCCAAAAAACATGTAGGACGCGGGCGCCCGGTGGCACCCTCTGCCTCCCAGCCCTCCTGTAATGCCTTTCTGAAATTCCTGAAGACTGGGGGAGTACCCACCACCCCGAGCCCCGGACCTGGGTCAGCCAGAACGGCCCTCGTGTTCCTTTCACTGTGTTCGGGGAAGTCTCACCCACCAAGTGCAAGCAAGAGGTCCCCAAGGCCCCGGGTCAGACAGAAGGCCCAGACGGCGCCTGAAGGTGAGTAGGACTGGGACCTGGTCGGGTGCCCGGTAGGCGGGGTGGGCCTAGGAGGAGCTCTGCGGAGCGGGGGGCACCGTGGGCGCCCCGGTTCCTGCAGGACACTCCTGTTGGCTGCAGGGCCTGTCTTCATGAGCAGGTTCCTGGTCAAGTTGCCCAGTTGCCAGGAGCATTTGCCTGTTCTTGCCCTTTCATCCCACCTTCTCTCCGTTCCTCCCTCATTCCAAACCCTGGAGCTTAGCAGTAGAGCCTGCCTTGCATGTGCGAGGCCCTGGGTACCATCCCTGGCGCCACACGTACGCACTCATGCACGTACGCAGTTTTTAACCAGTCAGTGCATATGGGGAAGAACCAAAGCTGGCAGCTCCCTGCTCTCCCTCGCCCCCAAGGCCGTGATGTGCCTCCACAGCGCCACCTGCTGCCAATGTCCTGTCACTGAAGGCCCTTGGCCGCCTTCTTTCCTGCTCAGGTGGACTTCAGTGACGACAGTGACTCGGAAGACCTCATGTCATCTGACACACAGTTCTCAGAGGGGCCCAAGAAACAAAGCACTGCTGTCCGGGGCCGAGGCCGAGGCCGAGGCGGGGCCGCCCAGGAAAAGTCCAAGCTTGAAGACAGATGTGGTGGCCCCAGGGAGTGCCCCTGGGCACCCCGCCCCAGTGGCAGAAGCCGGAGGACCAAGAAGATGGTGTTGGGACACTGTGAGGGAGCAGAGCCAGGAGATCATGAGGACTGTCCCCGAGGGGGAACTGACCTGCAGCCAGGCGGAAAGGAGCTTCGAGACCCTGAGGGGCTCCGGCGGGAAGACTCTGCCTCGGTACGAGGGGGCCCCAGGGCTCAGAGGGAAAGTTCCCTCTGACTGTGGCACCGGGGGGCCGTCTCAGGAACGTGCTCTCTGTCCCCAGGTGCCAAGGGGCCCGGCTGCGGCGCCCATTGGGGAACATGAGGAGCTGAGGCGGGACCCGGCCAAGAGGAGCTGCCCGTCCTGGGCCCAGACAAGGCCAGCCTCAAGGAGCCGCGAGTCGGACTCCCTTCAGCCCCCGTGGCTATCGGTGAATATGCTGACCACTACCCTTCGGGTTCACTTGTCTGTCTCTGTTCCTGCGAGCCTGGGTGCGGGCCCCAGCTCTCCTTTCTCTCTCCGAGTTTCTGTCTGCCTCCACCATAGTGACGTCTGGGGAGGGCACAGCGGGCTGGCGACCCCCCACCCCCATTCACTGACCTTCATACACGAGAGCTGCTGTTTCCCGGTGGGAGGGGCTTGGGGACCATCCGGGTCAAGTGTGTGGCCTCCCCAGGTCTGTCCACCCTGGACTCTGTCTCACGACTCCCTCAGTGTTGCCTTCCGTGGAGTCAGGCACTGCCCTCCGAGCGAGCTCTATGCCCACCTCTGCCGCCTGCTGGCCTTGTGTCTGGGCCACCGGGATCCCTATGCCACTGCCTTCCTGGTCACTGAGTCTGTGTCCATCACCTGCCGCCACCAGCTGCTCACCCACCTCCACCGGCAGCTCAGGTGAGTGAGGCGTGAGAGGGTTGGGGGATTCCTCATGAAGGGAGGGTCGGAATCGGGTGCGGGACTCACCAACGGCTCCTTTGCCTGCAGCAAGGCCCAGAAGCACCAAGGATCGCTGGACGTGGTCGACCAGCTGCAGGGCCTCAGCCTCCAGGAGCAGCTGGGCGAAATCCCCCTGGCCCGCCTCCAGCGCCTCTTTTCCTTCAGGGGCGCGGGGTCCGGCGACTTCCCCAGCCCGAGAAGGAAAGTTTCCGGGAGCACCTGACCCTGCTCCCCTCTGGTATGCCGGGGCTGTGTGTGGCTCCTGTTGGTTTCGCGCGTCTTCTTCCTTAGGGAACACGCATGCATTTCCCATACTTACCAGTCACATTTCCTCACCAGACAGGTAGCACCCTGAATTTGAAAGTCACCTTTATATTTAGGGGCTGGAGTGATAGCACAGCGAGCAGGCGCTTGCCTTGCACATGGCCAGCCTGGGTTCGATCCCGGCATCCCATATGGTTCCCTGAGCACCGCCAGGAGTAATTCCCTGAGTGCAGAGCCAGGAGTAACCCCTGAGCATCACTGGGTGTGACCAAAAAGGAAAAAAAAAGTCACCTTTATTTTTTAGTTTTTGGGATTTTTTTTACTTTTTTTTTGGGGGAGGGTCACACCCGGCAATGTCAGGGGTTTCTCCCGGCTCTGCACTCAGGAATCACTCCTGGCAGTGCTCGGGGGACCATATGGGATGCCGGGATCGAACCCGGCCAGCACAGGCCGGCTGTGTGCCAGGCAACGCCCTACCCGTGGGCTATTGCTTTTACTGAGGTTATTCTTAGAGGGTGAGCCATGAGGGCTGAACCCAACGGTGCTGGGCAGGGGTTGTGAGGTGCCAGGAATCAGACCCAGGAGCTGGCGCGTGCTGGGAAGGTGCTTTACCACGGAACCAGATCCTTGGCCTTGAGTGGCTTTCCTTTCTTTTTCTTTACTTTGTGCCACACCTTGCAGTGCTCAGGAGTTACTCCTGCCTCTGCACTCAGGGATCGTTCCTGGGTGGGGCTCAGGGGGCCTTATGGGGTGCCCGGGATCAAACCTGATCAACCCTGTGACCCTAAGCTCCCTCCCCCTGTGCTATCGCTCCCCCACCCGCAGTGACTTTCCTGAGTGCTGAGTTCAGGTGTGTGGGGTCTTCCTAGGCAACAGGAGACACATGTAGGGTGACACATTGTGAGCGAGAATGGCTCTGTGCAGGGCCCTGTTTGCCGGTGAAGGACACTGCAGCGCAGGCTGTGGTCTGCCCCGTGGAGCCTTTGGGGCGGGAACATGCGTGCAGGGCTGAGGAAGGCACATCCTCGGAAGAGCTGAACTGACTTCGGGTCCTCCTGTGTGCCAGGGGTGATCGTGTGTGTGTTGGCCCTGGCCACCCTTCAGCCTGGCACCGTGGGTGACACTCTCTTGCTGACACGGCTGGAGAAAGACGCCCCCGGTCACCGTGCAGATCCCCACCGCTCAGAGCAAGGTAGGTGTGCAGGGCTCGAGTGGGCTTCCATCTTGCCTCGGCTTTCAGGCCACACCTGGCCGTACTCGGGACTGCTCCCAACTCTGAGCTCAGGGGTCGCTCCTGGCAGTGCTCTGGGGGCCGTGTAGTACCAGGCATTAAACTGAGCTCCTTGGGGGCTCGGTTCTGGTCCCCCCAGTGGCTGGGGTGGCTGCGAGAGGGGTCTGCCCATGCGGAGATGGCTGCTCTCCCTCCCTCAGTTCTCTCTGAGAGCGGCCCTGAAGGAGTTTGACAGCATCCAGAAGGAACAGAAAACAAACAGCAGCTGTACCGACAAGAAGGAGTGGTGGGCGACACGGCTAGAGCTGGACCGCCGGATGCAGGTGTGTGCCCGGGGGCTGGGGGGGCGTGCAGCCAGCCCCAGGAAGCACCAGGCTACCGTGTTTCCCTTCAGAATCCTGGTCATGCTCTCAGGTCTTTCCAGAAGGCCTAAATGAAAGGAACTTGGAAAATACTTTATTTTTATTTTTTTTTTTTTTTGCTTTTTTGGGTCACACCCGGCAATGCTCAGGGGTTTCTCCTGGCTCTGCACTCAGGAATTACTGCTGGTGGTGCTCAGGGGACCATATGGGATGCTGGGGATCGAACCCGGACCGGCACAGGCCGGCCGCATGCAAAGCAAACGCCCTACCCGCTGGGCTATCGCTCCGCCCCCTGGAAAAGACTATTATTCTTACTTTGTTCCCCTTTTGGGGGTGGAGGGCTGGTTGGTGGTCTGCTCCCTGCTCTGTGCTTGGGCTTCGCTCCTGCTGATCCTCAGGACTGCGAGGGAAGCACATTAGGGAAGGACTTGAAAAGGACTTTTATTTTTGGGAGGTGGGGTTTCAGATCACACCGGCGATGCTCAGGGGTTACTCCTGGCTCTTCACTCAGGAATTACTCCTGGCGGTGCTCGGGGACCATGTGGGATGCCGGGATGGAACCCGGGCCGGCCGCATGCAAGGCAAACGCCCTCCCGCTGTGCTATCCGACCCCTCCTCAGCATTTGCCTGCGGGCTGGCGGGAGGGGCTGTGGGGAAGCCCACTCCGCTGACCGCGTGGGGGAAGGACGCCGGTTCCGACCAGCCTCGTTCCTCCACCTTCAGCTCCTCACCACGTCCCTGGAGAAGAACATCCTGGGGTGCTGGAAGGGGCTGCTGCTGCCTGCCAGTGAGGACCCCAGCCTCGCCCGAGAGGCCTCCCGCCTGCAGGAGGTGCTGCAGGAGTGTGGCTGGAGGTACCCAGACCCCACGCTGCTGAAGGTGAGCTGAGGAAGCAGGAGGGGGCTGGCGAGGCTGGCGGCCGGCACTGCTGACCACTGTGCCCACAGATCCTGCTCAGCGGCGCCAGCACCCTCACCCTTCGGGACGTCCAGGCCCTAGCCCAGGGGCTGTGCCCAGCCCGGCCAGAATGTGCCCAGGAGCTCCTGATCGAGGCGTTGGGACGTGTCCATGGCCAGAAGAAACCAAGCAATAGGCACCTTGTCTTGGTGCTAGATAAGGTAAGGGCGGGGCTGTGGGGCAGTGCCCAGAGGGCAGAGGGCACCGGTCCTTCTGCCAGGAGCAATAACCTTGAGCGCTTTCTGCCCAGGACCTGCAGAAGCTGCCCTGGGAGAGCACTCCCGGCCTGCGGTCACTGTCCGTCACGCGGCTGCCCTCCTTCCACTTCCTGCTCGGCTACTCCATCCTCAAAGAGGTGGGGCTCGGTGGGAGGGACCAGGGGGATAGGGGGAAGACCTGAAGGAAGGAGAAGCAGAGACCCGGGGGGGGAGGCCTGGGGCTGGGTCCTAAGCAGCGTGTCCCCTCCTCAGTCTGGGGCCTCATCCGTGCTGAGCCAAGGGGTGGACCCACGCCAGCACCTTCTCGTCCTGAACCCCCCACAAAAACCTGTCACGCACCGAGGAGAAATTTCGAGACTATTTCAACAGGTCAGAGCGGGGTCCTGAGAGAGAAAGGAGGTCGGGAAGGGCAGGAACACCCCAGAAGGCATCCAGGGCTGGAGCGGCCTCTCCCCAGCGCTCCCCTGGCCTCTCTGCCGCGTGAGCCTAGACCCCTCTCCCATGCAGTGAGGCCGGCTGGAGCGGCGTGGTCGGGAGGTGCCGAACCCACAGCAGGTGCAGGCAGCTCTGACGGGCGTGACCTGTACATGTGAGTGAGGGCAGAGCAGGTGGGTGGGCTTGGGGGCTTCAGAGCCGCTGGCTGACTTGGGGTACTATGGGAACAGCTGGGGCCTCGCACCACTAGCTCAAGCCACGGAACCTTCTGCCTTAGCTATGCAGGCCACGGGGCTGGCGCCCGCTTCCTGGATGGACAGGCTGTCTTGCAGATAAGCTGCCGGGCCGTGGCCCTGGTGTTTGGCTGCAGCAGCGCAGCCCTGGCTGTTCAGGGAAACCTGGAGGGGTCGGCATCGTGCTCAAGTACATCATGGCTGGCTGGTGAGTCTCAGGGGCGGAGGGGTAGGGGCCTGCTAGGGGCCCCAGGTTCTTTTCCCATTTCTGTAGCTGCTTTCCCCCACCCGAGTAGCGTGCATTCCTGGCCTTTGACCTTTCCTCCTCTTCCTGTGGGCTCAACCCTCTCTCCTCAGTCACTGCCCGCAGCCAGTGTTTTCCTCGAGTTCTTGTTCAGAGTCCTGACTTGGCAGTTCTTCTTTCACCAGCCCGCTGTTTGTCGGAAACCTCTGGGATGTGACCGACCGGGACATCGACCGCTACACGGAGGCCCTGCTGCAGGGCTGGCTCAGAGCCGGCTCAGGGGCGTCTCTCCTGCACCACGTCAGCCAGGCCCGGCAGGCGCCTAGGCTCAAGTACCTTATCGGGGGCCTCCCCTGTTGCCTATGGCCTGCCCGTCTCCCTGCGGTGACGCCCTCTAACTGCCCTATCATGAAAAGTCGCCAAGTGACTGTTATACCTCCAAGTTTTATCCCTTTGGATATGTGTATTTCAAATCATTTATATAAAATGTGTTTTATATGAAACATTTTCTTTTGACTTAATCTTAATATAATAAACATCCATCTCTTTAACCCATTTTGTTGTTTGGTTTGGCTATTGGGTCACACCTGAAGGTGCTCGGGTGTGCTCAGGCTCTGCGTTCAGGAGTCAATCCTGGTGGGCTTGGGGGGACCATATGGGATGCTGGGGACCAAACTCAGGTCACCCCAAGCAAGGCAAGGGGCTTGTGCAGAGATAGTACCGTGTAGGGCACAGTGGGTAGAGTAATACAGTGGATAGTATAGTGGGTAGTACACTGGGGTAGTACAGTTGCAGGCAGCCAACCTGGGTTTGGTCCCCAAAACCCATACGGTTCCCCTGAGCCTGCCAGAGTCAGGAATAATCCCTGAGCACTGCCGGGTGTGACCCAAAAATAATAATAGCGATTCAAAGGCAAACCTGCAGGATAAAACAGGGCCTTCCTGGAGATCCTCTCTGAGGGGCTTAGAGGGTCCCAACAAGGGGCGTGGACAGACCTACTGCCAAGTGTCCTCGACACGCACCCTCAGTTCTGTGCTGTCTTCGTGCCTCAGCTAGCCTAGGAATGGCGCAGGTGGTCCTGGCCGACCCCCAGTGGCTGGCTCTGGAGGCTGATCGCCCAACAGCTGACCTGTAGCTCCAGGTTGGTGGCTTATCCATGGGATTCCTCTCCTTCACCAGGCACATAACTAACGGTCACTCCTCTCACATCTTGTGCCCGGTCCAGCCACATGGATGAATTCAGCATTATTCATTCATTCATTCATTCATTCATCCTCATTGTTAACCTGCGTTGTACCAGCTCCTTCATCTTCTCTTCACCTCCACACTCTAAGGCTTCACCCAACCAAGCTCATGTTCACAACCCCACCGGCCACACCTGTCAGTCACTAGGCTCCACGCTACCCCAGACACTCTTCCAGAGTTCGCACCAGACCCGATATCTAAGATTTGGAAGTTTAAAATTACAAAGGGGCCGGAATGATAGCACAGCGGGTAGGGCGTTTGCCTTGCAAGCAGCCAACCCAGGTTCAATCCCCAGCGTTGTCCCATATGGTCCCCTGAGCACCGCCTCATTCCCATGACCTGAAGGAACGGTTTGAGGCTCTTTATGTTCCTGGAGCGAGCAGATGCCCTTGGACTACACTAGCATTTGACAGGACGTACGGAGATGCTACTGGTGCCCGCTGGAGCAAATCGATGATCAACGGGAAGACAAGTGATACAAGAGAAGAGAGAGGGAAGAAAAAAAAAATAAAGCTGGAGTCCAGTTTGCTACGCCTTGCTATTCCGGCACTGAATGCTTGGCATAAAGCATGTCCTAGTACAGACAGGGCGCTTACTGCGCACACCACCGGCCTGGATTCCATCCAGCACGCAAGGCTCCCTTCCCCCGTCCCGAGCCCGCTAGGAATAAGCCCTGAGTACCGCAGGTGGTGGCGAGGGAGGGTGCGAAATGAAAAACAAACAAAAAGAGCAGCCCCCTTTGCTCTCGGTAGCCGAGAGCTTCCCGCCCCTCCGTTCCCAGGGCAATCATAGAGATGCTGGGGCAGCGAGGCCGCCTTGCGTGGTCATAGAGATGAGCAGAGGTTGGCTAGAGAGCCGCTTCCGCTGCGTTAGTCCTTCCCAACATGGCGCAGTCGGTTAACATCACCGAGCTGAACCTGCCGCAGCTAGAAATGCTCAAGAATCAACTAGACCAGGTGGGGACGGGCCCCAGGTGCTCCTTCTGCCTCACACCCCAGCTGCCCACGGTGCTCCCTCGCCCCCGCCTCCCCGTGGGGCGGTTCTGTTCCCCGGCAGCGCCCCTCTCTCCCTTCCCGGGCCCGCCCCTTTATCCCACGGGCACCCACGCTCACCGCCTTTGCCTTTCTCTGCAGGAAGTGGAGTTCTTGTCCACGTCCATTGCCCAGCTCAAGGTGGTCCAGACCAAGTACGTGGAAGCCAAGGACTGTTTGAACGTGCTGACTAAGAGCAACGAGGGTATGGCATACCTAGGTGGTGGTCGCCGGACACCCGCCGCTGTCGTGTACCTCCCTCCAGCCCCTTTGCATGTTGGCTCTTAGAACTGACGTGCACGGGACGTCCCTCCGCCCGGGTTGCCTGTTTCTGTTCTTTTCCTACTAGTTCTGGATTTTCCCGGAACCGGTGGAGCTCCCGGGCTTCCCCAGATATCTGACTTCATTGCTTTCACAGGGAAAGAATTGCTCGTTCCCCTGACGAGTTCCGTATCCTTTACCCAGGGTCTGCCATTTCACCTCGCTTCCCACACAGAAAGGCCGGCCCCCTGGACCGAGAACACTCACACACAGCAGCTTTTCCAGCTGTCTTTCCTGGGATCAGTTGTCTGCTGGGGTTTCCAGAGTATAAGACTTGAGTTGGGATTATTCCCTGTGCCTTTGAGGTTATTCATGGTGGCTTACATCAAACTGAGAAGATGTAAGCAAAGAAATGAGGGGTTTGGCTTAATTTTAGTTCTGCTTGGGGTTAGGCCGTGTTCTGCAGTGGTCAGGGTCTATTCCTAGGTCTGCACTCGGGAATGGCCGCTAGCAGTGCTCAGGGAGAGATAGTGGTACCCAGGATCTTAAGCGGGGTCTGTACACAAAAGGCATCTCCTCAGTACCCCGCACGACCTGTCCAGCCCTCTCAAGTTGTTCAGGTGTGGTTTTGTTTGGGGGCTGTACCTGGCCGTGCTCACAGCTTACTCCTGGCTTTGTGCTCAAGGATCACTCCTGGCGAGGCTCACTCAGGTTTGGCTGCATGCGAGGCAAAGTGCCTTACCTACTGTACTGTATCTTGGGTTCCTCTCTTGTGACAAGCTATTACTAAGAAACCGGAATTGCTATGACCTGTCGAAGTGTTTGGGCTGAAAGAGCAGCTATGACAAGAGGGAGACAGTTGTGATCTAGAGCTGACAAAAGAGAAGCTCTGGAGAATCTTGGGGCTTACACGGAAGCATGACTCCAGCAGGAATTGGCTAGTGATCACTGTGCCCAGCCCGTGTTTGGTTCCCAGCACCGCATTGCCTCCGCTGCTGGGTCACGCCCTGGCGGCCCACAGCACTGCAGTGTTTGAGGCCCTGCTTGGCTTTGTACCACTGGAAGTGGCCCCTGGTTCGCTCAAAGTTCAGCAGTAGGAAAGTTTTTGTCTTATCCAGTCTATCTGGAAGACTTCTTAGAGTACGCTTGGAAAGGGGCGGAGTGATAGCACAGTGGGTAGGGCGTTTGCCTTGCACGTAGCCGACCGGGTTCAATCCCTGGCATCCCATATGGTCCCAGTACCGCCAGGAGTAATTCCTGAGTGCAGAGCCAGGGGTAACCCCTGAGCATCGCCGGGTGTGACCCAAATAGCAAACAAAAAAAATTGCTTGGAAAGTGGCAGATGGGATGGGGTTAGCAGAGAATGTTCTAGCAGCACGTCATTTTTCCCCATAAGAAACCAGCTTCTGTCTCCCCCTTTGGAGTCGATGCTGTAATTCTAAATTTCCCAATCTCTTTCTGCCGATGGCCCCACGGCTTGCTGCTTGCTTGGCCTTCATTTTTTTTTTTTTTTTGTTTTTGCTTTTTGGGTCACACCCGGCAATGCTCAGGGGTTACTCCTGGCTCTGCACTCAGGAATTACTCCTGGCGGTGCTCAGGGGGACCATATGGGATGCTGGGGATCAAACCCGGCCGGCATGGGCCGGCCGCGTGCAAGGCAAACGCCCTACCCGACTGGACTATCACTCCGGCCCCTGCTTGGCCTTCTAACCTTGTGCCTTGGTTCCCAACTTAGACAAGTTTAATCAGTGGCCCTTGTAGAGTAAACTGGTGGCCCACAAAGGGTGCCATATGGCCCCTGGTTGAGAACCGAGCCTAGTAACTTCACACTGTGTGCCTTGGAGCTTGTTAGAACAGGAGAACTGAAGCCAGGCAGGCTGTCTGACATGGAATCCTAGTTTTGCCCTTAATCCTTGCTTCTTAGATGTACGTTCCTGGGAAGCTCCATGATGTTGAACATGTGCTCATCGGCGTGGGAACTGGCTACTACGTGGAGAAGGTGAGTTGGATGACAGCATGGAGGGAAAAGGGATCTTAGGGGAGGTCTAGAGTGGGGTCTCTTCATGTCCCTCACTTGCCTCCAAATTTGCAGACAGCGGACGATGCCAAGGACTTCTTCAAGAGGAAAATAGACTTCCTCACCAAGCAAATGGAAAAAAATCCAGCCGGCTCTCCAGGAGAAGCATGCCATGAAACAGGGTACTCGGCCCGAGGCACCTCTTGACTTATCTACCGCCATAATAAAGAGCATGGGTTGGGCTGTGAATCAGGGGGTGTCCCGCTATTGGAGTAAGACTTGCCTTTTTGGGCCACGGAGATAGCTCAGAGGGTTAGAGCATATGCAGGCTGGTGCCCCAGGTTTTAGTTTTATTATTATTATTATTATATTATTATTATTATTATTATTATTATTTTGCTTTTTTGGGGGTTAATCCTGGCATTACTTAGGGGTTACTCCTGGCTCTGCACTCAGGAATTCCACCTGGCGGTGCTCCGGGGACCATATGGGATGCTGGGGATGAAACCGGGTTGGCCGTGTGCAAGGCAAACCCCCTACCGACTATGCTATCACTCTGGCCCCCAGGAATTACTTCTGGCGGTGCTTGAGGGACCACATGGGATGCCGGGGAATGAACCCAGGTCAGCCGCATGCAAGGCAAACACCCTCCCCACTGTGCTATTGCTTGGCCTGATGCCCCAGGTTTGCTGCCTTTGAGCACCAGTGGATGTGAACTCACCCAAAACAGCAAAAAGCCATTCTTTGATTCTCTAGACTTAGATGCATTATCTCATTAGGTAGAATACTGAGTTGGGTGCTTGAGAATTTATACAAGGAAAGTCATGATCTGGGCCAGAGGGATAGTACTGTGGCTGACTCAGGTTCCATCCCTGCAACACATGTGGCCCCTAATCCCTACTAGGAGTGATGCTAAGCGTAGAGCCAAAAGTAAGAGGTGTCTTCCCTATCTCAAGCGCCCCTCCCCCAAATAAAACCATGTCTTTGGAGGTCCTATTTAACGAGGATTGAGGGGGGGGGGGATACAAATGAGCATAGAAAAAGAAATATACTAACTAAAACCCTCACTGCTGAGCACTATCACTGCTGACCACTGCTTGGGAGGCAAATGCTGGCATCCGCCACCTGCACAGTGACTCGTGAAGGTCATGCACTCTACCACTGAGCTGGACCCTGCCTCCTTTCGTCAGTGCTGGGGAGCCAAGCCCAGGCACTCATACGGCCCTTTGGGATGTTTCTTAAAAGTTCCGTAGAATAGGGCCTGAGCCACAGCACAGCCTGGAGGCCTTTGCTTTGTAAACCGGGGTTCTGTCCGCTGCATCCCATACGGTCCCCAGCACCGCCCTGAGTAATTCCTGAATGCAGAGCCAGGAGTAACCCTTAACCCGTGTGTGTGTGTCTGTCTGTCTGTCTGTCCGGTTATTCCCCAGTGCAGCTAATGCGCTTGCCTTGCTAACGGGTTGAGTCCCAGACACCTCCTATTACCCCCTGAATCATTGTCGGCGCTACTGGGTGTGGCCCCCCAAACAAAAGCTTCCTAGTTGATTTACTCCATGTTGAGATCACTGTTTAACAAAACAAACTTTCCACGTTATAATTAAGGAGTGAGAGCAGCCTCTGAGCACTGCGGGGTGCCCCCAAACAGTCGGTTTAGGTCAGGGCGCCCCACGCGTCGTGGTGGTCTGCCTGTTCTTAGGCTTCCCGGCACTTTCTTCAGGGCTGACGCTTGTGTCTGTCTTCTCTGCAGCTGTCATGGAGATGATGAGTCAGAAGATTCAGCAGCTCACGGCCCTCGGCGCAGGGCAAGCCACTGCCAAGGCCTGAGAGTGGGTGCCGGAAGTGCCTGCCCACTTCGGGACTGTGGGGGCGTGGGGGAAGAAACGGGGCTTGTGATTCCTGCAAATAAATGTGTCGGCTGGGCCGAGAGTTCGCCACGTCTTGCCTTCGACGACGGCCTGGTGGTGCGTGGGGAGGAGGAATTGGGCGCCGGGAGCGCGTTGCCGGGGTAACGGCCAGAAGCGGAAGTGGTTCGCGTGGGCCCTTTTCTCTTCCGGGGCAGCGTTGGCGCCGCACGGTGGCCCGCACATGAGCTGGCGCTTCCTCGGCGGTGCCCTAGCGCTGCTTCCCCGTCGCGCCTGGCCCCGCATGCTCAGCCCCGAGACCCCCCTGCCCTGCAAACGGCCCCGCGGCGACCGCATGGCCCCCGCCCCGCATCGGGACCCACAACGGCACTTTCCACTGCGACGAGGCGCTGGCCTGCGCGCTGCTGCGCCTCCTGCCCGAGTACCGGGTAGGGCCCGAGACCCCCTCCTGCCCGCCCGGCCTCCCCGCGACCCACCGCGCAGCCCCCCCCTGCTCTTATGTCCCCGGCAGGATGCAGAGATTGTGCGGACCCGGGACCCCGCAAAACTGGCGTCCTGTGACATCGTGGTGGACGTGGGTGGCGAGTACGACCCGCAGAGACACCGCTATGACCACCACCAGAGGTGAGTTCTCCAGTGCCTTGTGCTTTTTATACTTCCCGTGCTCCGATTCCGGGTCCGCCGGCCGTGATCGCGTCCCTCCTGGAAACCCACCCGCAGTCCCGGTGGCGATGGGACTCCATCCTTCCCGCTCGCGACCTCCTTGGTCTCTGCATCACCATCTTCCAGACCTCCCGACGGCCTCCAGCCCGCCCCATGCCCCTCCCAGCGCACCCCGAAATAGCCCAGCTGAAAGAGTCCTTCCCGCCCTTCCTCCGCCTCAGCCGCCCCCGCTGCACCGCGCCCTTGGTGCTGGTAGAGGTGCAGTGGTCTTGGGTCCCGTGACCCTCTTCCGTGGGAAATCTCAATCCCGTTCCCCATCACGCCAGCAGACTCTTACCAGGAAATCACCTGCGCTTTCTTTTCCAAGGAAATTAGTTTTTCTGGTCACAAGAATACAGTGGCCCGGGCGGGCGATAGTCCAGCGGGTAGGACGTTTGCCTTGCATACGGCCGACCGGGTTCGATCCCGGCATCCCATATGGTCCCCTGAGCATCACCAGGTGTGAACCAAAAGAAAAAAAAAAATACAGTGGTCCACCCGGCACCTTCTTTGCTTCCTGCCAGTTCAGGAAAACTTGTTGCTTTTTCCAGTGTTGCCGTCTCCCCCAGCTGCCCGGCAGTGTTCCTTGGGTTCTCAGCCTCTAATTGCAATCCCAGTTCTTGTCTTGTAAATGGGAATTTTTTTTAAAAAGTGCCCAGGGGAAGGGAGCGAAAGCACAGCAGGGTTTGATCCCATATGGTCCCCCTGAGGACCGCTAGGAGTAATTCCTGAGTGCAGAGCCAGGAGTAACCCCTGCTGCCAGGTGTGCCAAAAATCAAAAATAAATAGATAAAAAAAAAAACAGGGCCAGAGCGATAGCCCAGCGGATGGGGCGTTTGCCTTGCACACGGCCAGCCCTTGCCGGCCCAGGTTCAATCCCGGCATCCCATATGGTCCCCCGAGCACTGCCGGGAGTAATTCCTGAATGCAGAGCCAGGAGTAACCCCTGAGCATTGCTGGGTATCACTGTATCACTCTCTTCCCGTTGTTCATCGATTTGCTCAAGCAGGCACCAGTAACATCTCCATACATCCTGTCGCAAGCAGGTGTATCCCAAGGGTATCTGCTTGCTCCAGGGACAGGGAAGAGCATCAAACCATTCTTCAGGTCATGGAATTGAGGTCCATAGTTGTTACTAGTTTTTGGCATATCGAATTAAACACAGGTAGCTGGGTGTGACCCAAAAAAAAAAAAATAATAAGGGGCCAGAGCAATAGTCCAGCGGGTAAGGCGTTTGCCTTGCACGCAGCCAACCCGCATTCGATCCCTGGCATCCCATATGGTCCCCTAGCACCGGCAGGAGTAATTCCTGAATGCAGAGCCAGGAGTAACCCTTGAGTATCATCGGTGTGACCCAAAAAAAAAAAAAAAAAAAAAAAAATTACTCTTGGTGGTGCTCGGAGGACCATATGGGATGGTGGTGATCAAACCGGGTTGGCTGTGTGCAAGGCAAGGGCCCTTCCTGCTATACTATTGCTTCAGCCTCTCCCCCAGCAAAATAAATAAACAAAAACGTAGGTGGTTGTGATGAACTGATTTCTAGAATCATCGCTGTGGTTTCTACTACTTTAACAACTGCTGTGTCTTTCCCTATATTCTGTCCTGCTGTTCAGATTTCAGCCTTCCTCACTTACCTGGCCCATTGTAGGTGATTTTGTATCTCTTCTTGATTGCTGGCTTTTTCTTTTTTTCCTTTTTATTTTTTGGTTCTGGTTAGTTTTGACACCCAGCAGGTGTCAGGGGGCAACTACCGGCCCTATTCAGGGAACCATTCAGTGCTGGGGGTGCCGGAGCGCTAGTACAATGGGTAGAGCATGCAGCCGACCCAGGTGCTATCCCCAGCGTCTCCTATAGACCCCTGAGCACCGCCAGGAGTAATTCCTGAGTGCGGAGTTAGAAGTAACCCTGAGCATTGCCAGGTGTGACCTGTAAAGCCAAACAAAACCATCAGTGCTGGGGATCGAACCCAGGTCTCCTACATGCATGCAAAGCGTGCTCTGGCCCATGAACTAACTGTCTCTTTGACCCCTCCAGTGTTCTGACATGGTTTTGCTTGCTTGAAATCTGGCTCCCTATTGCTCACGGGCAATGCGCCTACTCCCGAGTGTGACCTGCATGGCAGCCATGATCTGACTAACCCCTGCTACTCCTACCAGTTGGCCTGGCAGCACCCCTTCCTCCCACCCCAATATACACAGCTTCCCTTTTTTTTCTCGCTTTTTTGGCTTTTAGCACCTGGCGATGTTCAGTGTTTCCTCCTGGCTCTGCACTTAGGAATTACTCCTGGCGGTGCTCAGGGATATGGGATGTGCTAAGGGATGTGGGATGTCGGGGTTGAACCCTGGTTGGCCGTGTGCAAGGCAAAAACCCTACTTGTTGTGCTATAAAAAAGCCCCTCCCTTTTTTGTTGTTGTGATTAATAAATCGGGGTTACACACCTGGCTTCAGTACTTGGCAGGGGTTCTGTTTGCTTTTTAAGTTTTTGTTTGGGCAGTACCTGGTGGTGCTCACTCCTATCTGGCTCTGCTCTCAGGGATCACTCGCGGTGGGTTTCAGAGATTGAATCTGGCTGAGCAGGCTGCGAGGGAAGCGGCCCACCCACTATGTCTCCAGCCCCCTGCATGTGGAGCTGCACTGCTCACCAAGGGTCCTCCCGTCAGCTTAGGGGTGCTCGCACCTGGGCTCCATGCTCACTGATGTTTGTGCCCTATTAAGTGCTTGTACACATGCTCCCAGGATGGCCGCACTCGACTTGAGGCCTAAGATTACAGTTGTGTTCACTGCGGCTGCACTCCTTGGCTGTGGAGCTTCCGGGCTGCACCTCTTTTTGTGGTGCTCACACACTCTGACTGGTGCAGTCAAAAATTGCTTGTGAAAGTGAGTGCTGAAAGTAGATAAAGGGATACACATGATAACCTCTCAGTACCTATATTGCAAACCATAATCCTAGAAGAGTCGGGAAGCGAGAGAGGGAGGGAAGGAGAGAGAGGAGTTTGCCATAGAGGCGGACTGGAGGGGGGGGGGGGGGACGAAGCAGGGGGAGAAACTGGGGACATGGTGATAGGAAATGTGCACTGGTGAAGGGGGATAGGTATTGGAGCACTGTATAACTGAAACCCAATCATGAACAACTTTTTAATCTCATGGTGATTCAGTTACAGATTTTTTTGTGATGGGCTGGGGCAAGCGGAACACATACTTTGCACACAGCCAACCTGGGGTGTGTCCCTGGCACCCATAGCGTCCCCCAAGCCTGCCAGGTCCCTAAGCACAGAGCCAGAGTAAGTCTTGAGCACCACTGGGTGTGACAGAACAAAACAAGCAAAGCAACCCCCCTCCTCTCGCCCCGAAACTGCTGTGGCACTGGGAGTCACAGGCAGAGCTGCCAGGAGCTCACGCCAGCGCATATTGGGAACTTGGGCTTGTGACCTTGGCTTGCAAGACTGCCACTCTAAACACGGTTCCTCCAGGCTTATCCGGAGAGCAATAGTACAGCAGATAGCTCCAAGGTGTTCGCCACCTGCGGGGAGGGGGCCACGCTGGCTGGACTTGGAGTGGGGATTTGGGCTCCTCCTCCCATTCCTCCACCTCCATGTCAGAGGGTGTGGCTGCGAGCTCCCAACCACCACAGCCAGCAACCCCAGAAGAGAGAGGCACTCCAGACCCATAGTCGGTGTGACAGTCTCAGGTAATACTGGAAGTTAGGACCAGGTCCTTCCCAGGATCTTTCACATTTATACAGTGTATACAGTTCTAGACAGGTCCTGTCATCCCAGTGAGCCTAACAAGAAGCCAGAGGAACCCCCCCACACCATTAGGTCAGTCATTCTCAACATCTGGACTCCACAGCTCCTCAGAGCTCCATCCAAGAGAAAAGCTGATCTCTCCCTGTTGAGGTTCATCAGTAAATGCTCGAGATGAGAGCCTTCTACTGAGAGTGTACCACAATGGCAGAGCCTGGCAAGCTACCCGTGTCACATTTGATATGCCAAAAACCAGTAGCAATTAGAGACCTCATTTCCCATGACTTGAAGGAATGGTTTTGAGGCTCTTCATGTTCCTGGAGCAAGCAGATGCCCTTGGCTAGCATGGAATAGGACATATGGAGATGTTACTGCTGCCCGCTGGAGCAAATCGATGAACAAAGGGAAGACATGTGATACAAGTGAAGTGCAGCAGGT
>JAJIBD010013074.1:0-43507 GCA_021461705.1 Cryptotis parvus | reverse complement strand
ATAAATGATTCTTGTAAGCCTCTTACAAATGTGCTATTTTTCTCCATATCAGAAACCTCTTAGTAAAGAAACTTGTAGTTAACAGCCCTGAGGAGGAGATAGATGAGATGCCCAGTATGACGATAGGGCCCTAAAGAGAGGGTCTTGAGCCTTCCCACTCTGGACCTCCTAGACTTTAAATGCATTTGATGAACTAGAATTCTGCTCTTTTTTTTTTCTAGGTTCGCCACGTAATGCTGAGGGGCCTGGGAGCAGTTCTTGGTATCACTCAGCCAACTGAGGTGCAAGGGGTCAGTAGCGTGGCCTCAGTGGTGCAGGACTCCCCGTGCTCAGCAGTCCTGGGGCCACACCTGCTGGTTCTGTTGAGGATTGGACTTGGACCTTTGCATACACAAGGGCAGAAGCTCATGCTTTGGATCCCTGAAGTATCTCCCTGGCTCTCAATTGTTTTAAACACTGCATTTTACTCTTAAAATTATTCTTAAATGATAGAAATCTTAAGGCCTTATTTCTAGCCTTGTAGAATGACTTTTATCAGATCACTCTCTCCAACTCCCACTAAGTTTACTGGGGAAGAAAATCCTTGAAAAAACCTAGAGATGGATGCAGGTAGTGGGCTTCCTGGTAGCTGATTAGTGAATGGACTGCAAGTAGTCAGGAGGAAAAGCACCACCCCCTTCCTGTTCACGCTGATTTAACGAAGCTAAAACTTCTAGGTCAGTGGTTATCAGAATAGCTCTCCTGGTCTTAGTGCTGTTGGGATCTGGGCACACATGTGGGCCAGCCGCTCCTTCCTTCCCCCAGAAGCACCCATGTGTTTGCTTGGTTTGCCGCTACTGTTTTGTAAACGTGTTTGAGTAAAGGACCAGGTGTATATGCGCGTTTTTTGTGTGCGACTGGCAGCACCTGAGGAGGGTGATTGATTCTGGGTGTTTTTCTGTGTGTCTGCCCTGTGCTGAAGTCTGAACTCTCCTTGGGATAGTCCGCAGTTTGGTTTAGGAGGTACTGCAGGGGCTTACCAAGCCTGCAGATGGAAACAGTTCTAGAGCCCATTGACACAAACGCTCAACAGGGAGGCTGGAAGTTAGCGCTCCCTCTGCCTGACTCCTTACTTTTCGTTTATTTAACTCAGAGGGGAAATGGTGGCATGGCTCATTAGCTCTCAAGTCGCAACCCACAATACATCGTTTAATTGGCGCTGGAATGAAGAGAAGAAATGTTCAGATCTCTTGGGGTTCTCACATGCTGCCTTGCCTTCTAGAGCCTTGCTGCAGACCACTGAGAGCATATTCTCCCACAGGATTCATTTCAGCAAATGGCACTATATCCCTTTAACTAGGTTTGTCTTTTGCTAGGACCTCATTGGGTCTAGCAGTCTCATCCCTCAGCCCAGGTGGCCAAATCTGGATAATGAGCCACTGTCCATTTTAGCTGGGACCACAGAGAAATCGAGCTTAGCTTTTCTAAGTCAGTTTCCACACTGAGTCCGTTCTCTACTGTTTATCTCCTGTACTATAAATCTCTACCCATTCATCTCCTGTTCTGTTATTCTCTATGGTCCCTGGCGCTTCACTCATTTCATGTGTATCCATGATCTGTAGAACTGCCTGTTTGGCTCATCGTAGCCTTCCAAACAAGGACGTGGTAGCTTTTCCATAAGCAGTTGGATCATCAAGAGCATTTATTATGGATAGATGGTATGTCACACAGAAAATCTGCAATGATGTATGGTATCATATGCTCCTTCCTGGCTAATCAGAAAAGGTCAGGAAGAGGGAAGTGGCGTTGCCACTGAGCTTGGCTAGACGCTGCACAGGGGATGTGTTAAGGCATTTCGGTTTGTCAGAACAGCCTAAGTAAGGACATGGCACGGACTCTGCAGGCATCTGTAGGGGCGGCTTAGCATAGTAGGAGAACAAGTAACCTTTCTGGGTAACCTTCTGTTTCAACCACCCCCCTATTGCAGTGGCATGAGGTTACTAGTTCTTTCCAGCCTCACAAAGAAACCATAAAATACAGTCAAATTATTCACCTGGGTTCATTTAGGGAAGACTCAGCATGTCAAAGGTTTATTTTTTCCTCTGTGTGTGTGTGTGTGTGAGAGAGAGAGAGAGAGAGAGAGAGAGAGAGAGAGAGAGAGAGACTCTGCCTGACACTGAAGAGAGTCTATCCCAGCTGCAAGATTGCAGGTCAAGTTTGAGCAACAGTTCACTGAACAATGATTTTCTTCAATTGAATCCCGCTCTTGCAGGGGAAATTCACTCTCAGTGACTGGAGAGAAAACTCCAGAATAAAACAGATCCATTTGCTGCTTTCTGAGTCAGGTGTGTTGCCACTATGGAATATCATTCATTAAGCACCTCATTACCTGGATTTGACCAAGGTTTACCTTTGGACAGACCAAAGTAATGAATACCCCCTTCTTTAGATCACCTTTGAACTAATTCTGTCATAGTTTCTTGGACATTTTATCACCTATTATTGGTTTCTATGCTTGGCTTCCCCAACTGAATAATGCATCTCTGCTACTTGTGAGCCTTTTATTGCCTTTGCTAACTCCAAGACTTGGTACCAGAAGGGTCTCAAATATCTGCTGAGTGAATGGGAGCTATGAGAATAATTACGTGCACAAAACTACGTAAATCACCATAAAGATATATATTCACTATACCATTGAAGATAGATATTTGCATGGTTGCTCAGGACCTAATAAGAGATTCTTTCATAAAATTATCTATCAAAACTCTTGTTTGGGTTTCTGTTTTCTTTTCCCCTTTTTCTTTTTCAAAAAATGCTTAATGAATCACTGTGAATTAGAGTTTCAAAGTTATTCATGATTGAGTTTCAGGCGTACAACGTTTCAATACCAATCCCTTCTCAAGTACTACTCAGAGGACAGTGGCTGGGACTGAGCAACGTTATAGCCAAGGCATGTAGGGGAACAAAACTGTCAAATTGAAATGGGGGCTTTGTGCATGCAACACATGTTGACCCGGCCCCTGGATTATCTCCACAGTCCCTAGAATGAATCTTTAAAGAATCTTTTAATTTATTTTATGGATTGTCTCACATCTTAAATCATACAATTGATATTTACCTAGATCAGTGGGTACTATGGCAAGTATCCTGATTCTATGTCAATATAAATGTTCTAAAATTGCTGAGCATCTGCCGTATTGTCCTGTGCTTTTCTGACAGCTGGTTGCTACCATATCTATCAAATAATGATCGCTCTGTTATTAAGTGGTCTTGACATTAATACATCCTGCCAAGTTAAGTCCATAACATGGATTAAGTAATAGTCTGTTACTTGTACAACTAAGTCTGCAGTTAGTAGATGTTAGATATCAGAGAGCAGATGGAAACTTTTAAAATAGATCATTGTCATTCTGATTTCTATTGGTAATAATTTAACAGAGCTATGAAACTTATATAATTGTCATTCTTCCTAGACAACCCTACCATGCACTTCAAATATACTTGCTATGGATTTATCCAAGGCTCCAGATACTTTCCATGATACATTTCATGGCTTGGGCGCAGCTCATAAATCAGACCTTTTGGCTGCTCATAAAACAGGTTGTTCAAAGGATTATATGAGAATCTTCCTAGCTTCATCCCTTCCTCTCCTATTGAGAAGAAACCAACCCCAACCAAATTAAGCTGTTCTCTGAGTTAAGATGCCAGGATCTTTATAACACTGAAAAAGAAATGATTGGCATCTCTGTGAGAATAATGATGACACAACTTCTGATTTCAAAGAAGAATGATTTGATCAAGCAAAGAAGAGGCATCTTCTCCATTTGACCACGGGGTGCCTCAGAAAGTAAAGAGAACAGGGCATCAAGTTGGTGACAAATTGAGAAGCCCACCAGACAGTCATTTCTCCCTCTAAGGTCTTTTTTTCATTTTTGATATCATTAATAGTTGACTCCCCTTCCCTGGTGTATAGATTGGGCACAAGTTTGGCACCTTCTTTGACTCTGAAATATTCTCCCTCTGCGTGTGTGTGTGTTGATGGTGGTGACATGCTGATTGTTGTTCCCACAATCTGTTGTCCCTACTTTTCCCATCATCGATACCCCTAGATACCACCAGTTCCATGAACTACACACCTTACTTCTGCTTCGAAGACCTAAACTTTTCCACCCATCTGTGACCATGTGTGATAACTGGAAGTGTAGCAACTATATAGCAAAAGGGTCACAGGTAGATGGTAACAGTAAAGTGTAAAGAAGACTCTAAGGCAGAATAGGAACTGAAGATGTCTGCACCTTAGAGCAAGCACTCTGCAACTCCAACTCCCAGAATTTGGTGTGAGAATTAAGTTCTGTCTTTGTAATGCCATTCATAATTTGGGCTTTTCTGTGTTAACTCCTTAAATTAATCCTGTAATGAATCTCTTCCCTGAGTTCCCAAATGATCTTTCATTTTTTTCTACCCCTCTCACTATTTCGTAGATACCATTGGCTCAAATCCAATGAAGTAGTCATGAAATACCTAAATTTTTGTAATGTCAATGAATTTTCCAAAGATTTCAGTAGTAAAGATGGGAGAAGTTGAACATTCATCAGGAAAACTTGCAATTGCTCATTGAATTTCATTTAATACCCCTGGAAACCCCCAAACCTTATTTATTCAGGACAGATAAACCAAGCACCTTGTCACACCAGAATATTATGCTAGAGAACTCCTAACCCCCACAAAGTCAAATCACTTTCCAGTCTCATAGATTTAGAAACAGTTAAGTGAATATCCCTGTGTTTGATCAATAAGGTGTTTGTAAGGGGTCACCTTGGGCACAGCCCTAATCTTGAAGTTGAAGCCGAGAAATGACCCAGAGGCCTCCCCATGGTTTATCTTTTATAGTTGTTACAAAGGACAGATCCCTGGATCAAAGGGCCAAGGATTTATCCGCTGAAGATCCACAACTTCTACAGATAAAGAGAATAAGAGGTGCTTGTTTGCAGCTCGTACTTCCCAAGATTTAAACACATGACATTGTGAACAAAGTATAACTGACAGGTTGCTCAGGGTACAGGCTGGGAGCCCATCTTATTGTGCAACAAATCAGACTAGTACTTACAATGGCCAGAAGGGGCCCAAACCTTGGTGTGTTTATCCCAGCACTCACCGTTTCCCCTGCCTTTCCTCGTCATCAGCTGTCTCTCATTGTATCCTTTTTGTGATTGATGTTGGGGATGATTTCTTGGTTCACTAATAATTGGAATTATAGAACTCACCATCTTTCTGCCTTATAAATTTGGTATTTACCATACTTATGATGTATCAGTCTGAAACAAAAGTTTAGTCATCAGAATATATTATAAACCGACTTGTTGAGGACAGGTAGAGAGTTAGAATATCAGGAATGATTTGTGATCAAGGCAAGCTGATGCTTAAACACGTTTATGTCTGCATTATTGCTCAAATATACCAGTTAATAGGGTCAACTTGATGTGTGTTGAAAGGAATAAGCTACTCAGGGCTGTTTTTATATGAAGCCTATATTGAAGGAAGTAGCATATGGACCTCATACTACTAGTCTTATTCACTAGCCGTGGACTTAGACCTGCTAAGTGTCATTACTTAGTAGGCTACTTCAGTGAAAAACATTTTGTTTAATATACATTATGTATCTGGTGCAAATTAGAGCTCTTTTATTTTGACTCATATTTCAGTGGCTAATTTATGGGTCAATGGATTTTCACAGGGAAGATTACTATAGAGAAGAAGGCTAATGCACTTGGGAATCAGGCCTGCTTTTAAATTCAAATCTCTCTCTCTCTCTCTCTCTCTCTCTCTCTGGATGATGACTGTGGGTTTCTTATCTACCGTATGCCTTAGCATTTCTTCAGGGGATATTGTTATTCATTCTGGCTATGAGATTTGACAGAGCACATCACTAGGCACTCTGAATGTAAGCTCTCCTTTTTATTTGTATTATATTACAATTTGGGCACTCATGGCATTAGAAGCTGTTTCCATACTAATGAAAAATAGATTTGAACTGGCCTCACGCAAGCTGGGAGAGTGTAAGTCATCTTCACATCTTAGTGGTCACCATTAGTAGTCAGAGCCACTTCTAAATAGCAGCGTCCAGCCTCATCCTTGACATCTTATTTCAGGAATTAGGGCAAAATCAGGGAGGACCCTGTTTGGGAAAAGAATAACAAGAGCAGACCTCTCAGGGACCATCCCTAAACAGCTGAAACCATAGCAGCAAGGCGTGGCAGGTGACTGAGGTGTCCACTCGTGGTGAGAAGCTCTGACTTCTCTTATTCTCCTGTTGTACCGAGTTGTGGCGAACAAGTACAAAGAGGCTGGTGATAGCTGGACACAGCCCAACCCAAGAGAGGGGCTGAAATCAAGCCCAGATATGCAAGACTTGGTAACCATGCCAACCAGGTATTTTAGGGGGCTGAAGCTGGGGCCGCCTCCCCACTTGGGCTCCTTCCACAAAGGCCTGGTGGCCCCACCCAGAACTGCTGCTAAGGCTCTGGCCAGACACCAGACACTCAGGTGCAGGGCGGAGTCTCTGCCTGCCCGCCCTGTACTAGGCTGATGGAGTGTCTTGGGGTGGGGAAGGTTTTGCTCCTTGGCCTACCCCCCCCGATTCTCAGAAGCCAGAAAAACTCTTGCAATACAACCATAGTCATCCTTAAGGTCTGGACTCCACAGCTGGACACAGCCCAATCCCCCATGGTGCCCGCGCAATATCTCAAAACCTGGTATACCACAAACGTGTAGGTGTCAGAGGTTAGGTAAGACAGAGAAGGGAACAGTGTGCTGATAATCGTTGAAAATGATGATACCATCTAAGAACTGAGCATTGAATATAGGCAAAAAGATGCACATGATAACCTCTAAATGTATGTATTGCAATCCACAATGTAAAGTAAAGGAAGAGAGAGAGAGAGTAGAGAGAGAAAGAGAAAGAGAGAAAAGAGATAAAGAACCTGCCATAGAGGCACCCTAGGAGAAGGGGTGGAAATTGGGGACATTGGTGGTGGGAAATGGGCACTGGTGGAGGGATGGGTGCTAGAACACTGTATGACCGAAACTCAAACATGAACATCTTTGTAATTGGGTGGTATAATAAAATATTAATGCCTAGGCAGAGGATTGTGAATATAGTATCCCTCAATTTTCCTAAGAATTATAGTCAGGGTATTAAAACAGATGTGCTCTTAATAGGAGCAATTTGTTTAGGAGATTGCTCATTTCCCAGTCCAAAATCAACATTTTGTGCCACTTTAGCCATAAGGAAATGATGGTTAAACTATTTTTCTCCTGCTTCTACAGTTTTCATGTAAGAGGTTTTGATGAGAGCACAAATGATGTGGAGGAATAGATGTTCGTGAGCACGAGGGAGGCTGCTAGGTGAGTGAGATGAACCCAGGAATTAGGGTGAAGCTCTGACTCTCGCTAAAAGAAATTAGAATTAGAGCCATGGGTCGGCCAGCTGATGGAAAAGGATGTGTCATGTCAGCTGATATTCTTAAAACTGAGAGTCGCATGAGTATGTTAAAACGAAGGAGAGCATTTCTAGTCAATTAAGATGAAGATGTCTACAAAAGTAATCATTGAGTAGCTTAATACAACTTTCATGTTTACTTGTCATGTTTAAACCTGATTTTAACCCTACTAAATAACTGATATTACTAGATCTTTGCAAGGTAATGTAATAAAGAAATACCAAGAGAAATAGCAGGATGGAAATGCCAATTTCAGGTTAAAGAGATGCATCTCCATCACCCCTGCATTTCCCTTGGTAGGGACATTTTCTATTCTTCCATAAAGCAATAAAGATAGTGAGGAGTAAAAGAAATAAGCCAGTTACTCCATATAATAGTTCAGCTGAGCACACAGATGTAATATGATTATATTTGGAGCCCCAGACTGCAGTATGAGTTCTCATTGATTTATGACAATGGAAGTGTAACTTACGTCTTCTTATATGTTAAAGGGAATAACGGAGTTATGAAGGCAATTAGATGAGACAAGAAAGGGGTCAAAGAGATAATGAGACCAATTAAGGCATTTGCCTTACATGTGGACTACCTGGGTTTAATCTCTGGCATCTCATATGAGCTCCCAAGCATTCCAAGGAGTGATCTCTGAGCACAGAGATTGGAATAAGACCTAGGCAATTCCAAGTGTGGCCACTAACTAAAAAAGGAACACAGACATGAAATACTAGGGTTAAAATGATGGCATATAGATAGAGCTTTAAGGGATACATGTAGATACACCCTGCCTGTGTGGCCCCAGCCCCCCACTAGGAGTGACTTTCTACACACTGACTTTAGTCTGCCTGTGGTTAAGTTAAAACAAATAGAACTGACAATAAGAAAACTGAAAAAGACCTTTAACCTGGAAACAATAACTAGCTTGACCTCAGTCAGAAGGTCAAGTTCAACATAATCAGTAATAGATCCTGTAGTTTATATCTGTCTGAGATAGAATAAGGATAAAACTTCATTCTTTAGTCTTCCTCCTAAAAAAAAAGAACTAGAGTGACCCTGTCTAGTTGTTATACAAATAGCAAACAAAAGTAAATGGTAAGTTTTCTAGAAACTACCTGACAAGCATTTCTCAAAATTAGCAATAAACTGGGAATATGGTCAAAGAAAGGCATCAATTGCTAGAGGTCCCTCCTGCCATCTCCAGAGCTGGAAAAACATAATCATTCAAAACAGAGAATGTCTGAGTAGTTGTCATATCTAAGAGAAATCTAAGGCCATGACAACTAAAATATGGTATCCTGATTTCAAGGGTAAAAGGAAGGAAGTGAGGGGCGAGAGGGAAGGGTCAGAGCAATAGTATAGTGGGTAGGGTGTAGCAGTAAGTAGATCTAAGGATATGCAAAGAAAGGTCTGATGTATACTTCCTGTTAACAGATACATGGGGTCTTCTGGCAGAGTGTCTCCAATTAGAGTTAGTATGTAGAAAACCCTAGGGAAACTGTTAATCAAGCTGCACTTACACAGACAAAGGCTATCCTAGGTCATTTTTCTGCACATTCCCTTGTTGGCGCTAATTAACCCTAGATGGAGTCTTATAACAAGACCTCCTCTTCTGGGGCAATTTAGGAAGGCTAAGTTAACAAACTGTTGCATTCTTTGCTTATCTCACCTCACTGAGATAGCACCACCTGCAGGCTTCTGGCTCTGAGTGTCTCCTCCCTATCACCATAAATCCTATGGTAGAAATGTAAAATGTCCTTGCAGTGTCAATTATGTAAACTTAACTCTAAGTTTTACTGCCCTTTGTTGTGTTGGCTTATAAGGAAGTTGGGGTCTTTGTTAAGGGTCAGTCAGCTCTCGTCAGTCAGCTCTCATAAGTGAACTCTAGTCAGTCAGCTCTCCTCAGTGAGCTGTGGTCAGTGAGCTCTAGTCAGTCAGCTCTAGTCAGTCAGCTGCGGCCAGTTAGCCACCAAGATGAGAGCTGATGCCCCTCCGGCTGGTGATCATTAAAAATATTAATGGAAATACTTCTTGTGCCTGGAGTCTCATCTCTGCGCCTCCGACCCGACAGGACATTCCTGCTTCAGTAGGGCGCCTGCCTTGCAGGCAGTTGACCCTGGTTTGATCTCGGAACTAGATATGGTTGCCCAAGCCCCTCCAGGAGTGATCCCTGAGCAGGGTCAGGCATAAGTTATGAGCACAACCAGGTGTAGTCCCCTAAAAACACAAGAAAAATAAGGGAAACAAAATAGAGAAAAGAAGCTAAACCATATGCAAATACTAATGGAAGTATAAATAAAGGATGGATTCAATAATACTGTAACCATGTTGGTCCATTAGTTCCAACAAAAGTACTATAATAATGTAAGAAGATAATGATAGAGAAAAATGCATTTGTCTTGTACAGAAAGTTTTGTACTATCTTTCTAAACTATCTCTGAGTTAAGAATTCTGAAATTTCAAAACTTTACTTTAAAAAAATCTCATGGTGCTTGGAACAGAGTAAGCACTCAAGTCAGGCTTCCTCTCTAGTTTCATCTTTCATCTTTTCACCTTTTCATTTTCAAACATTTGAATATATCTGAAAAATATTGAGTATAGTCATCACAAAATTTCTGCAGCAAGCAATTACAAATGCACTTGAAGTAAATGAACAAATAGAAGTTTCCGAATAGAAATAGGGTCTCAGTAAACATGAGTGGAAGGTTATAAATGAAGGACTCTAAATCCTGAAAAACATAACAATATAAGCTGCACAGTGAACAACAGAGGAAAGATCATCTAAAAAACAGAAGAGCAGCATGGACCCGTGGGATTAAAATAAAAGGTCTAAGGCTGGCGGCACAGGAACCTCCCAAGAGAGAAGAGAGGGAGAGGAATGAAAAGATATTCCAGCTAAACAGCTAAAAGTTTTCACCATCTTGTGAAAAGTCTATAACTTCTAGACTTTTAAAAGCTAAGCAAACATCAATCTTCTGAAATTAGTAACCAGAGGCAAAAATGATGAGAGTGAGGTGAGAGAGAGACAGACAGACAGACAGATAGACAGACAAAGAGACAGACAGAGTAGAGTCAGAAAGAGAAAGAGAGAGAGAGACAGAGAGACAGAGTGACAGAGAAAGAGAGAGCACAGAGGCAGAAGTGAGCCCTGGGCACAGAGGCAGGAGTAAGCCCTGAGAACTATCAGAGGTGGGAAAGGATGGAGGGAGGGAGAGAGGGAAGGAAGGAAGGGAGTGAGGGAAAAAGGAATAAGGAAGAAAGGAAGGAATATGAGGAAGGAAGGAAGGAAGGAAGGAAGGAAGGAAGGAAGGAAGGAAGGAAGGAAGGAAGGAAGGAAGGAAGGAAGGAAGGAAGGAAGGAAGGAAGGAGGGAAGGGAGGGAGGAGGGAGGGAGGGAGGGAGGGAGGGAGGGAGGGAGGGAGGGAGGGAGGGAGGGAAGGGGAGGGAGGGAAAGAAGGGAGCGAGGAAGGAAGCAGAAAGAGGAAATTCCAACTATGTTCACATGAGCTATAGAAAGTCAAAAAGAAAGCAGGAACAAAAGATGAGAGTAAACACAAAAAGAAAACTTCTAAAACAGCAGCCTAAAACCCTTATATGTAAAAAAAATAAAGTATTTAAATACAGTGATAAAAGATTGGCAGAATGAATGAATAAAAGCCCGCGGACCCTCACCTGCTGTCCAAAAATATTTCATTTCAAAGAAAGAGATATAAGCATGTATATAGAAACTACTAGGAAGTAACTTATAATACAAACATTCATTCAAAGGAAACAGGAGCAGCTGTATTAATATTAAATAGATCTCAAAGCATAAGAAATGCCAGAGATAACCCTGTGCATTGCATGATGGAGAAAGGTCAGTTCGAAAAGAAGACAGTACTGACTGTACATGCAACCAGATAGCGGAACTATACAATATGTGAACAAAAAAAATAGAAAAATTTTAAAAACCTTCATAATTGTAACTGAAGCATTCGGCTACTCTCTTCGCACAATTGATAGATCAACTCACAAAGTTTACCTGGATGTAAAGCGCAACCACTTTCTCTATCCAACAGGAGCTGGTTTCTGATTTTTAAGCACCTCCTTCCAGGACTGAAGAATACATAGCCTAGTTGAGCCCCACAGAACAATTCCAAGATAGACCAGATCATGGACCTTAAGCAACCTCCAACAAATTTAATAGAACTGAAATTATGCAGTGAATTTATGGGCCACAATAAAACCAAACTGAAAATTGGTATAAAAAATAGTAGGAAACTCTCCAAGCTCTTGGCTGAAGGACACATCAGTGAAACCCCATAGATCAGTAGAGCACTAGCTCTGATGGCATTGCTTGTGGAAAATGCTTCATGCAAAGTCCACAGCTTAGCTGAAATGAATAATCTCACACAACTCACTTTATGTGAAATAGATCATTTGAATAGCCGCATACAGATTAATGAATCAATGACACAGTTTAAAATGTCCCCAGCAAAATAGTTTTACTTCCTTTAATTCTTCCATTCTTTTGGGGGGATATCTACATAAGAAGATAAATATTAACTGAACTTATCATAATCATTCCATAATATGTATAAATCAAAACTCCATTTTATGGGGCATAAGTCACACAACAGTGTATATGAATAAACTGGGGCAAAAGGGAAGGATTAGTGTCCATATTTGAAGATAAAATCACCCTGTAAAAATCGCAAAGTATCTACAAAATTTTGAAAGTATTTTATGGGAGGGAGAGGGCGTGAAGACACACCCTGCGGTGCTCAGGCCTTATTTCTGGTTCTGTGCTCAGGGATCACTCCCGGCAGGGCTCCCAGGACCTCAGCAGGCACTGGAGTCACCGAACACTAGTCGGCCACACTCAAGACAGTGCCCTCCCTGCTGTATTATCTCTTCATCCCCAGAGGCAGAAAAGCCTATGGAATATCAGAATGTGTTCAGGAAGGTCACTATCACTATCACTATCTTCCCGTTAATCATCTATTTGCTAGAGCGGGCACCAGTAACATAGCCATATGTCCTGTCCCATGCCAGTAGAACCCAAAAGGCATCCGCCCACTCCAGGAACACAAAGAGTCTCAAACAATTATATTAGGTCACGGGAATGAACCAATAAAAATGTTACTGATATTTCTCACATCAAATACTACACGAGCTGTATGCAAAATAAATATGCAGAAATATCTATTTATCTCTATATAAATACTATATATTTTTACTTAGAAATTTAAGATGAAAAGCCACTATACTTATTTTTAAAATGTCAGACACTGGGAAGGCTGGGAGAAATTGAAGCAATTAGGGCTTAACTTGGAAGATTTAACTTGAAGACGCTCCTGTTTGAATTTTAATTTTTAATTGTCAAACACTTAAATATGTTTCTCAGGCTTGGATAGACTCATGTACTAGAAAATATAATATGCTAACAATGTTGGCATCACAGATGAAGATGGAGTCATCCTGCACCCAAATCTTATACATGGAAGAGTAAGATGGAATGATCATGTGTGCTGGCATTAGAAACTTAACAAGGAGTCGGTATTTCCCAGATTGATGCAGTTTTCATGTAATTGCTATAAAAATCCCAGTAAGATTTTTGTAGATATATTCAAAATTATTCTAATGGCATAATGAAGTAAAAGAACGACAATACCTAAAACCATCTTGAAACTGATAATGAGAGACACATGAATCTTCAGGAAGTCCATAATTATTATATTGTTTCAGTGATCAAGGCTGTGTGGTACCAACAGAAAGGCAGATCGACAGAACAGAATAGCTCCAGCAGTGGACGCCGCACATATGCCCAAATGATTTGAACCAAAGCTCAGAATCAATTCAGTGGAAGAAAGATAATCTTTTCAATAAGTGATCTTAGAGTAATTAAATATCCAGAAGAATGGAAGAAATGTATCTTTACTTAAAATGCATTCATTGTGCAAAAATTAACAGGACAATCATGTTTGTAAAACTTGAAACTATAAAAATTTTGAAAAAAGTAGAAGAAAATATTAAGTCTCTAGAGGTAGGGGCAAGAATTGTTAGATTTCACATGGAAAGCTCAATCCATAAGAGGAAAAATCAATGAATTGAATCTCATCTAACTTAAAAATGTTTTTCCCCAAAAATGTCTTTATCTCCCTACCAAGCTCTGGAATGAGAAAAAATATGTGAGCTACTGAATCTTACCATAAATATAGAATATAAGTTCAAAACACTTTTAAAACTCTGTTTTGAAAATGGGAAAAGACATGAAGAGATATACAAAAAGCAAAAAGACCTATTCAAATACTTATTATTTACCATCAAAAAACAAAATTAAAATGATGATGTAATGTCATTTATACATCTATTATAATGACTAAAATAAAAAATGGTGATAAAACCCAGTGCTTGTAAGGATGCAGAGCAAATTACACATATAATGCTGGCGGGATGTTTCTGAATTACAGACAACTACCACAAAAACCCAGAAGCTTTTATATAAGCATCTAATTTAGAGAGAAAGAAAATGTTCATTCTCATAAGAACTGATATATGGATGCTTAAAGTATCTTTATTCTTTGTGTTGTTGTTTGGGGTGAGCACATTTGGTTATACTAAGAGCTTACTTCTGGCTCTGCTCTTATGAATCACTCCTGGTGGTGCTCCAGAGACCATTTGTGGTGTTGGGGATTAAACGCATGCAAGACAAGTGCCTTAGCCCCCTACTATCTCTCCAGTGCCAGATTCTTTATTCTTCATGGAGCCAAACAGAAGCTATTCCAGCTGCCCTTACATTGGTGAACAATGAAACAAGTTGTCCTAAAAGGGAGCGTATTCTTCACATCATAGGAATTACAGTTGTAGAAATGGTTAACTGGTACATGGTGGCCAGGAGCAATGAGAAGAAAGTGGAGAACAGATAGAAGGTGACAGAGGAGATTTTCATGGAATGGAAGTGTTCAGTAGCTTAGCTGTAGCAATGCCAGTGTTTTGGGTCTTCAGGTTTTTCAAGGCGGTACTGTTAGAGGAAATGTGTTAAGGATATAGAAGTGTTTTTGTATTATTTCTTACAAAGATGTACAAATGTATAAAAAACTCACTCATGCAAATAATTGTACTTCATAACAATAGTTTGACTATAATTATTAATACATCATTTGCAAAATTAACTTAAATCAATCAGCATCTATGGGCAGATTTTGTGAGGTCCAGGGAGGTATTGTGAGGGAGATTTGTCTGCTGAAGGCATAGAACCAAGCATGGAAGAGCAGACCGGGTGTTAAAGTTTGGTATCAAACTGGTTGGTAGATTGTGTTTCATGTATATATACTTGGAGGTGGCAGGCACTTCCGGATAACTATTGATCACGTTCCTAACATGGGAACAATCGTGTCCAGTATGCACAGGATGGAACGAGAGATGAGAATGGGGCAGACATCGGAATAGGGAGAGGAGTAGAGGTAATTATCTGTGTAAAATTGAGAGCTTCAGATACAGATGTTGATATGGGGTTATCATTGCCAGTTAATTTGTGAGTCTTAGCTTCTGTTCATTGGGAAAGTGCCTTAAGTGATTAATTAACAATTGGGAACTTCCTGAGCCCACAATGATGGATTTAGATCCAGGGTGAGTCAGTCTTTGGCTGTGTGACACTCTCCTGTGTGTTCTCCTTCTCTGTTTCTGTCTTTCTTCCTTCTCAAATACGAACACAAATAATTATTTCTCCACAGAGCTGGTATGAGAATGGAATTAATTAAGCATTGTGAAGCGCATAGGAAAGTGCTCTCAACAGTGCAAAATAAATCAGCTCTCTGAATTTCTTACATCAATTTTTTACTCTATTTCATGAAATGAAAATAAATTCATTCTCACTTTCTTGTTACTTCTGCTTTGACACAATTACAGATGTCTATGCCTAGATACATATGATTACAAAGATTTGAATACATTTTAAGAAAAAAATGAAGTCAAAATAATACCTTCTTTAAAACATATGATTTAAATACTTCAATTTGTCAAAATGTTATTCTGCATTTAAGCATTTAGCAATTTTGTTTTTCTAGTTTTGATCCACATATTGCAAGATGAAAACCTGTAGGCTATATTTTATCATAATTATTCTGTCAATGTCAACAATGCAGATACCGGATTTGATCTGTCTGTGAAGCATTATCTGAAAATGTGAGGGTCCCTAACCGCCACAACCTTTTGAACCAATCATATCCCTAGGGGTATATCCATCAAAATATCAACTGTTTTGTATTTAACTGGGTAAATATATGAAATAATATTGCAAAGACTCAGAGTTCTGGAGAAAGATTAGCAGTAGTGATTTGCTGAACGGCACTATGGATAATTAGAACACACGGACCCCCTTACTATCAATTTGGAATAGCGTCATTTTCCAGATGCACATAGATAATAAATTCATTTATCTTGCCCTCATAGTATGTCAAAGGAAGATGGGAATAAGTGACTCACAAAGAAAAGAATTTAACCAGCAGGGGTCTCCGTTTAGTAAAGTCATTAGCAAACAAGAACAGAAGTTAGATTTGAAAGAAGTTTGGTTGTTGGAGGGGGCACTTGGGGAGGCATGTTGCCCCCTCCCTTGGCACTCTGGCATCGCTGGGAACTTTTTCACTTTGTCACAATTTGGGAAATGGGAAGGTATTGTTGGCCTTTCATGGGTAGAAACCGGTATTGATGCTGACCCCCCTGAAATGCTTAGATGGTCCTTACTGGAGCCCCTAACTCTACTGTCCCCTGAGAACCATGCTTAGGGACATCGCATGTGCTGGCCTGGCAGTTCCTTCACCCTGTCCCCACAAGTCCTTTTTCCATTTTCCCCCACAGAAGGGATAAGAAAAATAAGGGAGTTCTGGAAACCGTTTTCTGCAGCCTTCCGAAGGTCTCCGAGCTGCCGCTTTGTCACAGAGCATGATTCCAATAGACTTTCCTTACCAGTCGCCTCTTCCCCAAGGACACCGAGTCTCCCGAGGCTCCGTGCCCTCTAGTAGTGCAGTGCTCAGCGCATCTTGTTGAAGTTGCCAAAAGAATGATTTCAGGAGCTAACCAGCTTCTGTATGGCTTCCAGGAAGCTCTCCTCTTCAAGGTGGGCTACGGAATCCATCGGTCCTGCCCTTAATGGAAGAGTGTGACCTGGATAAACAGGGAGGGTGTAGCTGAAGCAGGGACTGTGGGCTGTTGGGGGGTTCAGGAAGGGGGAGAGGTGAGCAAGGTCTTGAAGCTGGAAGGTGAAAATGTTAGAAACAATCAAGACGTTGCTCAAGGATCAAGGCAACAGGCCAGTGTTCTCAGTCTGAAAGGCTTGTGAGTCCTGCTGGTGAAAGGAACCGATACTAACCTCCAGAGTACCGGGATCTTAGAAGGAGCTTCCCACAGATACTAGCAGAAAGACTCGTGGTACACACCAAAATATATGTGTGTATACATGTATCAACATGTATGTTTATAGTTCAGTGTCTCTGTAGCTTGTTGATAATAATTTACTCTTTCTATTTGGTCAGGAAAAATTAAAAAATACAGAAATTATATTTACTATATGTGTAGTAAATTTGCAAAAGTTAGAGTACAATAATGATTGATGAATGGATTAACTAAAAGGTGGCAGAAGGTACTGAAATAAATGTTGAGCCCTGACTCATAAACTCAAAAAATCAAAGCTTTGATTTTTTTTTGAAAACCATCAAACACAATTTCTGGTTTTAAATATTATTTATAATATTTTCCAAAGTTTAGGGATTCTAAAAGAGTTTTTAGAATAGACTTGTTTGTTTTTATCTTATTGCCTTTTATTATTTTTTGATTTATTATTTTTGCTTCTAATACATTTTTTACTAATTTTCCAGTACATTTCTCACTATTTTAACAGAAGATTGTGCTCTTACCATGAATTATCTTTCCCCAGAGTCTTTCTCACTCTTCTCTCACCCGTCTCCTCATTCAGGTATTCGTCTCTCCCTTCATGCAGGCTTGGAGGAAAGTATCTCATTGCAGAAAGTCCTATCTTTGTGCTATTTCTGTATGGATGGCTAAGGAGCTGGTTTCTGTTTGTTTATCATTTGTTTATAATGAGCATTATTATTGGAGGGACAAGAGTGGACTGATACTGCTGTTTAAATGACAGTGTGTAGCTGAACATCCAGGAACATCAATTTTCCTTTTTGCACAGTCTGATGCAGAAAACGCACTTGTGGCTCTGTATCACCAACCTCATGATCAAGGTGTCTCTCTACAACCCTTTGCCATCTTGGTCCAGTTCCTAATCTTCTCATCACTATAATTCTATCCTTTGACTATTGTCTTCTACGCAGGGTCATAGCAGTCAGGAGGACTCTATGGGGGAGACAGAGATGGAGGGGGGCGTAGAGGGTGGCTTTGGTCCTGTGTGAAGGTAGTGATCGCTCTGACACTCAGGTCTGGACAAACCCTCTTGCAGAAGATGGGTTAGTCCTTTGACCCCCTCAGGCTTACAGCTGATTTATGGGACGGAAGACACTTTTTACTTGATCTGCCAGATCAAATCTTCATTTCATCCATAATTACCAGCTGTGGCAGAACCAGAATCATGTTTAGCAGACTGGGACGCCTGGGACACAGTCAAATTGACACATGAAATTGACGATCACATTAATAATATGAGCTTCATTCCAACAGGATGGTGCCCCTGAGTTGGGTGTGAAAGTTGTCCTATTTTCTTTTTAATGCATTGTCCAAATGAATCACTATTTAATCACTTGCTTTTAAAAAAAAAGATATTTGGGTTTTTCCCCTTTTTTCAGTAAAATAAAATGCATATAGTACTGTTAGGAATATCTAGGTAAGGTGCTTGTGTAAAACTTTATTTTGTATTTAGATTCATGCCTCAGAGTGGAATTGCTTGGTCAGTGGGGCAGGTATATGTTTAATGCTATAATGCATTATCAAATCATACCTATGATCCCCATTTGGTCCTGTGTGAAGGACAGGACCAAATTGAAACTCTGTTAGAAATAAAGCAAAATTAAAGAATTTTGCTTTTATTTCTAACAGAGTTTCAATGTGTGTACAGTTTTGTGTTTTCTGATGTGTGATATACAGATATTTTCTATTAATTCTGTAGCATGTCTTTTCATTTTCTAAATCACGTCTTACAGAACATCTTTATTAGATGAACATTCTCCATTGTTGGTTTACTTTTAGAAATTGTCTCCTGACTTAGCGTTCACCGCAGTTCAGGGGGACACAACAGAGGGTTGTGATGGGTGTGGCTACTCAGTTCAGCGTCTCCCTGTTTCTATGGCAATGCTGCTACCATTCAACTGAACAGCACACAAACAGAGCAGGGGGACATCAGTGTTCCTCTGCCTTACCTTTGCAGGCCTTTTGCGGGTACACACTATGGGTTTGAATTTCAGGGTCGGGCCAAGCCTCTGAGCTGCACGGCCAGATCCCAGAATGATCCTTGCTTTAAGACTGCAGGCACTGGGATATCAAGCCTAGGATGCAATGTTAGCTTCAGGCATTGCTGTCTGTGTGCTCTTTCCAGGTCAGAATCTCTTGCCTCATTTTGCTGGGACCTGGGAGGGAATTTTGAGCCCTACTCGAGTTCCCCTTCTCACCTTGAAGCTTTTCTGGATTTTTCCTCCTGAACTATAAAGGGAGCAGCTATTGTTTGAGCTCTTAGCTGCTGACTCAGTTCTTTGCTTGCCTCAGTTTTCCTTCCTGTCTTTGACCACACAAGTGTGTCCTAGTTCCAACTGTAAAAGTGATCTCCAGGGGAAAGGTGCAGACCGGCCCGCCAAGATCCCCAGCGCATGCTGTCGTAACTTGGAGCCTTCTTGCCCATTGGCTGAGCAGTTCTCAGACAATGCGTCTGGATGGCTTTACACACCTGCCTTTGAAATGATATTTTTAAAGATCTTAGGTGTCTGGTTTCCCAGTTCTCTGCCAGAAGGGGATGAAAGGAGAGAAATCACATGTTGGCAAGATCACAGGAAATCCTGCCTTTGCCCCCCGCCCCATGTCCAAGTGGTAGCTCCTGAGCCTCTGCTCTTGTGGAGACGCGGCGCTGTGTTCTCTCCCCAGCGTGGGTAAGCGAGGAGCAGGCGAAGCTACCACTTGCTCTCAGCCACACTCCAAGTCTGAGACTTTAAAATGCAGCTGATAGGTGATACAGCTTTTGATTCCCAAGAGTGCTGAGTTTCCATAGGGTTTAGAATGCAGGGCCGAGCTCCTGCTTCGGCATTTCCAGGTCAAAGGAGAGAAGTGATAGAGCCGCGTTGACCGTGAGGTGCATCCCCAGATCTCCCATGGGAGTTGTTTCATGGGAATGATGCTTCTGTCTGGACTACTTTGAAATTCCAAAGCAGTTTACTTTTCTGAAGCGACTAATTTGCCCCCCATTTTCCAGGATGTCTTGGGTTTATGTCTTGAAAACTCATAAGTGGAAATGGTGAGCTTCCCTGCTAAGTGGTTTAACCACACAAGGAGCAACAACTTTGGGCGTCCGCTCCCTGAGGAGATGTGTGTTGGCGTCCTCTGTCTTTCAGCCTCTGTACACCGGCAGTTTGGCTCACTTAAACTTACAAAAGTTTCCCTTTAAGATCATATTCTCATGCTGGTGTCCGGGACATTTGTCCCCTCTGTTACTTTGACTGGATTTTGAGATGACTACAAGAGTATGCTACCCGCATGGCAGAGCCTGGCATGTTACCCGTGTCGTATTTGATATGCCAAGTACCAGTAACACTTATATTCCCATGACCTGATGGAATGGTATTAGGCTCTTTATGTTCCTGGAGCAAGCAGGTGCCCTTGGGCTCTACTTGCATGTTACAGGTCATATGGAGATGTTACTGGTGCCCGCTCGAGCAAATTGATGATGAACGGGAAGACAGTGATACAGGCAGTTACTTTGACTTTCTTCTTAAACACGTTGGTCTTCCATGTATGTGAGGGGGAAATGCTATTTGTAGTGACAGCAAAAATTGAAGGTGGGATCAATCCCAGGAAAGGCCAAACCCAATTGTGAAAATGTGCAGCGCCCAGGGGTAACCAAAGGCTTTGCCCCCAATGACACGGCGAGTCTCGCCTGCCGATTTGCACAAATGCTGTAGAAATGTCAGAAGCAGGTGTTTCTCTTTTTCACTTCTGTCTGAGCTTCAAGCTAACACGGCATTCAGCTAAATCCCTCCCAGGTGCTGAAACAGTATGCGGCGTAGGATTTCAGAGGTAATTATTGCTGAATTCATTGTATGGCCAGCACACCTGCCAGGTAGAGCCTATGAAAGAGTATGTGGGGAATGGGGGCCATGAAACAAAATGGGGAGGACAGTCTTGCCATCAGCAGACTCCTTCCAGTGCCTATTAAAGCCAGCCATGGAGCTAAGCATATTCTCAATGCTGTGACTCATCCAGATGAGGCAGAAGAGACTTGGAACCCTCAGGCAGTGGGCAAAGGCCGGAAGGAGAAACTCGACCCCAAGACATCAGGCTCCTTAGGACTGTTTGGGCCCTGCGGTGACTCACCCACCCAGCAGCATCTAATAGTGAAGAGGAAGGTTGCCATATCCACCCTGGTTTAGAGAGTAGCTAGGAGAAAATCTTAAAGAAATGCCCATGAGAAATTCTGGACCTGATGGCTCCAAATCAAAGATGGAGAATTGTTAAATAGTCTCTGGACTCCTTAAAAGCTGCATATTCCCTCAGTATTGGACTAAACCCTTGCGAGAGAACAGACCAAAAGGAGCAATGACACGAAGGCCTGCCTCTACCCAATGCAGAGGGGTCACTTGAACCCAGCTCAGAGCCCCCAGCTAGGAAAAAGAGCCAATGGGAAGATGCCCTGAAGAGAGGAAGCAGAAATTCCAAAAGCACAGGTAAGACTCGGCTCTCTTGAGTCACAGAATTTGGTCTGGGTCGAACACGGTTCGCTCTGGCTTAGCTCTTTACTCACAACTTTGCCTGCAGGTCCCTATATAGCCTCCTCTGTGCACTGTGAAGGTAGGCATTGCCCCTCCCACCTTGTGAATCAGGGAAAATGGGCCATAATTACTAACAACCACCTCTTGAGTGTTCAGACAGCTTTCCCTAGCTGCTCTCCTGGATGCCGGCAGCTTATATCTGCAGGTACTGCAAAGGTCTAAGATGAACAATTCAGACGTAATTGCATGAGTTTATATTTCTTCTCAGCAGGGAGATTCAAAATTTGGCCTAGAAAACATGTGCCCGAAGCATCCAGGGGCTTCCGCCTCTCGCCTCCTTCCCTGACCAGAGGTACCTGGGACCTCGAGGTCATCAGTGTTTTTCTCCTGACAGCAGGAGCAAGGTAGCATCTGATCTCGCCCTGCTCTGCAGAAACGGATATTTCAAGTTGCAGATGGATGCGGTGATGTGAGACCAAGACTCTTCAGACTGCTGGGTTGCAGACAACGGTACCAATCAGCAGGTCCAGCCTCCAGTCCCGAATCTGAGCTGCCTGGCTCCAGACTACACTGACAGTTCTTGGAAAATCTAGCGGGCGCCTACTGAAAGCCACCCGGCACGGAGAAGCCGCATCCATCCTACACAGACACAAAAGCGGGAAACCTTGAGCCTTCGCCCACATGAATGAAATAAAATGCTTTAAGTGAGTCTGCAGCTACTTAAACCAAACAATTTACATAAATGGATGTGTTGCTGGAGGCAAGGAGAGGGTGGCTGGATTGTTTTTTAACTTTCTTTTCTTTTCCTGTTAATAGTTGCAGAGGCCTTGAAGGAGCAAGTCCTTTTCATAAAACCAACTTGTAAATTTATGGAGACAGATTCCAACAGACCCTGTTTTCGGAGACTCTATAGAACCTTCCCCATGTGGCTGTGAGCTGCACAAGGCTCTGGAGCTTGTACTGCAGAGGGGTGTGTCCCCCAGGGCTCAACCCCCAGGCCCTAGGAGACTGTTCCTGCTAGTGCCTTGCATTGCTAACTCTGTCCACGGATTTGAGGAAGACCTGGGAAGTACACTGAGGCTGTTTGAGTTGCTTTTCCTTGATGAAAAGGAGTCCGGAAGATCCGAGAGACGAGGCAGGTAGGGTATGGGCCGGTGTGTTTGGCCATAGTTCCTAGGTTTTCAAGAATGGAAATACTGAGGAATAAAGATGCTCAGACTTAGTGTTGGAAAGTAGAAAAGTTTATTAGAAAGTAGAATAGAAAGAAAAAAGGAAGTCCTGTGTGGGGAGGAACTTAGTACAGGACTAAGTTAACAAGGGCTCTTTTCATGGGCTTTTTAGAGAGGAAACCTGGGTCATCGTTGTTCGAGAGAATGCAGGAAGTTAAAAGGTAGGGGGCTTTTGTGTGTGGAGTCTCTCTAAATGAAAATTGTGTTTTTCAAATTTTTATGAATTGACAAGAATGTTATAAGGATCAAACAGATCCTTGTCCGGTCATTTGTCCTTTATCTTATCCTCTTTGCCACCTCACCCCACCCCAGCCTAAGCTCAGGGGCAGAATTTCATATTGGGCCATTGTTAACTTCCTGTTTATCAAGAAGAGCTCAGGTATTCACGGGAGTTCAAAAATGTGGGATGGAGACAGTCAAAAATGGGACTGTTCACAGCAGCAGGCAAAAGGAGACAGGCTTCTTTCAATACCAGCCTACAAACACGCATGCACACACACACACGTGCGCACACACATGCACGCACTGCATACACACACCAGTATACAGCACACTCTTGCATGCTAGCGAGAGACAGAAGTATTGGGCTCTTCAGTCTGACCCAGGTGGCAGAAATGCTGAAAATGTAATATTGTTGCTTAAACAAGGATTGCCTATATTCACTTTTATCTAGCACAGTTTTGTTATTATTTTTGAAGAGGCAATATATGTAGATGGTAAATGCTTCAAGCACATGAAATGATGTTTCAGAAGTGATCTAACACTCTCCCTCTCTGCCCACTTTCCGTTTCCCTCTAAGCAACCCCACAGCAAATTGCTTCCAAATTCTTCCAGAAATGGGTGTTGTGTGCACAGGCCCCCTGCGCTCTGCCATAGGCTCTTCCGCGTGTAGACACAGTAATGTGTCCAGACCTATGCATCGCAATTCTTGCTTGTTGATTTGGTTTTGGTCAGGGGACCTCCCCTAGCAGTGCTTAAGCGTATTCCCAGCTCTGTGCTCAGAGATCACTACTGACTTGTTCAGGGGAACTATAGAGGGTTATGAGGTTTAAACCTGGGTCAGCTGTGCATAAGGCAAATGCCCTACCTGCTGGATTATTGCTCCAGCCTCATGCAATTTTTAGCTTCATAATGATTCTTCAAGATGGTCCTCTTCAAGGAGGATAAGTAGGTAGGCAACCAAGACACTCTTGGATATCACAGATCTAAACCTGGCCTTGTTTCAGGTCCTTTCCACCTGTTCCTTGTAGCACATTGAGAGAGGGGCATGGCATTGCCCAGCTTGATAGGTTTGGCACACTGAGATGCATCACTGGAGGGCAACAGCTTGCCCAAAGCCACCCAGTGAGAAGTGAACTATGACTGTACCCAGGCAGCCTGGCTCTGGGCTCCAGTGCCCCTAACCTCCTTATCATTCCTTCCTGACATAAGTTTTCCATGGAAACTGCATTGCATACACTGTAAAGGAATATGATAACCTTTTAGTATCTGTGTTGTAAACCATAATGCCCAAGAGGAGAGAGAGAGACAGAGACAGAGAGAGAGACAGACGGAAGTGTCTGCCTTAGTGGGGGGGGTGGCAGGAGGGAAACTGGGGACATTGGTGGTAGGCAATGTACACTGGTGAAGGAATGGGAGTTGGAACATTGTATAACTGAAACCCAGTATTCATCAACTTTGTAACTGTGTATCTCACAGTGATTCAATATAAAAACATGAAAAGAAATTGCCTTGTACTGTCAAGAGTCATATATATATTCCAGTGAATGATCATTTCACATTATGTTTGAGCCCTTTCTGCTGTTAATGGTAGCAGCCTACCATTCTACTTTCTTCCATTAAAAAAAGGTTTCAATATTTCAACATTTCATGACATATATTTGTACTTTATGTATATATTTTATAATATCAATTAATCAAGTGCCATAGAATATTTCCTGTTTTCTGAACACCAAAAGCTAGCTTTCTGTTTACTTAGAGTGGAAGAGGAGAGAGCTTTTGGAAGTGGGGCATGGAGGCTACGCTTCTCTGGCACTCAGGCTCCAATGGCCCCCTGATGTTCAAGTGCTCACTAAATGCTTTTTCAATGAATTTAACAGAGAAAAGCTTCCTTGAGCTGAATAACAAAACGCCATGTATAAATATTTTGATTTGGAAGCTCTTGTTAAGTTTTACAAACTGGCCCACCATTACCCTCATTGAACATATCAGAATGTGAACCAAGTCTCTGAAATCCAAGTAAGAGATTCCATCCTGAACTTCTCTCCTTGGGAGTCCAAATATCTAGGCTGCTCCTTTCAAGACCAAACTCTACAGTTTTCAACTTAAGACTCACTCTCTTTCCACACCTGTATGATATTTTTTTAAATTTATATACCACCGTGAAATATACCATTACAAAGATCTTTATGTTTGGGCTTCAATCATACAGTGTTCCAGCACCCATCCCTCCACCAGTGCCATTTTCCACCACCAATGTCCCCTGATTCCCTCCCCCTCCCAGCCTGCCTCTATGGCTAAAATTCAGGAGAAAATATTAGATACAGTCAGTAATCAATAAAAATGAGCACTAATTTTGCATCAGTGATAATGCTGTAAGTACTTGGCATTGCAACTAACTAGGGTCGCTCAGGCAGTCACACTAGGCTACCTATCTAGATGTAGTTACCGTTTAATGGCTTTGAGAAAATGACATGAAGCTAAAAAACTCTCGTCACTTACCCACTATCTCAGGAACTAGGAAATAATGAAGGAAGAGTCAACCAAATGGGACTGGTTCCAAAGTCTTCCATGCTTTTTTGGGATGTAAGACTTTGTTAGTCTTAGTTAGACTTTGAGTTCTTTTTGTTGGGTTTAATCCTGCCTTGGTTAACCCCATAAACCATAGCTAAACTTTGAGTTTGTTTGTTTGGGCTTAATCCTGAATGAATATATAATTTCTAGGTTTCCTGTACTTTATTTCTGAGAATCTTCACAGTACACTTCACAGTTCCTCTTGAGGAATCTCAGTTTCTATTATAATGAGATCTATCATAAAGCAAATATTCAGTTGTTTAATAAATAACTACACATTTTTAAAATGACAAACTCACCAGAATTGGCCTTTATTTAATAATCACAAACACCAGGCTTATGAATATTTCATGTACACTCATTTCTGCTGAGAGTGGAAGCAGGCTGCATTTCTATAGCTCCAGATTATGCCGGGAACAATGGAAAACATATGTTTTGTGTGTTTTCTTAAACAATTTGATGATGGAAGAACACCTGCCAGTGTTGGAGATAATGTAAGAAATGGTCGCCTTTTGTAGTTTGAGTGCTTGAAATAAAATCTTGAACGACAAGTTGTAATCCAAACCACAGTAATTAGGGAAGAGTGTGTAAAAAGGTATGCATTTTAAATTCATAAATCTAAATGAGTCTATCTGCAATAAGTAAACTTTATTCAATTTTCCATGGAAACTACCCCACCAACACCATCCTCCGAAGTATTGCAGACACTGTATCGCACAGATGTTGGAAAGTGTCTATTTGTGGTTCCGCCATGTCTTTCTTTTGTTCCTTCCTGTATTCATTTAACCCAATGACTAGTAGTGTTATATAAGTGCCCTAACAAGAGGCACACTCCTTCATGAGCATGTCCAAAGGACTCCTGATGAAGGGTAAGGCATTTTCAACTATTCTTCTAAGAAGGCACACTTGAATTTTGATAAGGAAAGTACAGGCAGAAGAGTGGATTGTGGAGGCAAAGATCAGCATGGGCAGAGCTCATGGAAAACACGTGGTACAGTCTCGAAACTGGAGGAAGTCTGTGTTCATAAAGCAGTGTGACCGAGGGAAGGCGTGGTAACAGGGAGAGGGAATGTCCCTGCCACACCCCATGTTTATTTATTTACAGTAGTGTCAATGTCTGTGGCTTTGACTTACATGGTTACATACCTCACCATCACCAGATATGCTCACTAGAGCCCTCCATAAGAGCATAAAACGGCTCTTGTGTTAATTCTAGTCCAGCTCTTCATCCCCACATCTCTTCCTCTCCAGAATAGTAATCTCGGTTTTGTAAGCCAAGGCTTGTCATTGTTCTTTACTGTCTAGTCCTTTGTTTTGTTTCTCTGAATACAGCAGATGTGTGAGATCTTCCAATGTTTGTTCTTTCCCCTCTGCCTTATTTCACCTGACATATGTCAGGATCAGATAAATAGTTTACAAGGAACATTCATATTGTCATATTGACTTTTTAAGAGAAATAGAAGAAGGAGAAATGGAAGGAGGAGGGAGGGATATGAAAGTCACTGATTGCATTTGGTTGGCAAAAAAAGAGGAAGTGCTAAGAGATAAGCAACAATGAGTGACTTGCTGCACTAAGGCAAGCATAAAATCAGTTTTGGACTTTAGAACATAATTTCACAATTCTTTGTTTTAAATCCTGTGGAGTTGTCGCAAGAAGAACAAAGTGTGTGTGTACAAGGACCACTTCCAAGTTGTGCTTCACAGTCCCAAGACTTCTGACTCTTTATGAGGGTCGCTCTGTCTTTCAGGTCCTGAATCTATTCTCAGCCAACTGGGACACTAGGCACAGAGCAAGCTGCCCAGGAGTGAGCAGTTTCCCTCCCAGACGTAAGAGACTGAGGGAGGGAAGATCTCGGCCTTTTCTGTCTTCTTCTGCCCTTTTGTTCTCGAATTCCTTGTAAGCTTTTACCTAAGAGTCTCATGTATGAGCTATTTTGCGTAGTTGGAGAAATTGATGCAAACGTTTATATGGTTAAACAACAAATGTATCACAACAAACAAAAGTTGTGAATGAGTGAATGAAAAAGAAAACTGAGCAATCCAAGCAAACACTAAAACTAAGAAGCTTCTTTCAGAACACTGCAGAATTACTTCTAGACTAATCGACCAGTAGAAAAGAGGCAAAGACTTCCAAGTAGACCCGAGAACTTAGACGCTGTATTTGTCATGGAAGCAGCATTTCCAAGCACTCTGGGTTAAGCAAAGACCTTTTAATAAATGGGATTGGATAATTGACTGGCCAACTGGAAAAAGATGAAATTGTAGCCATATTTCACACCATTTGTTAGAACAAACTGAAAATAAATTAAGGGCACAGTGTAAAATATGAAGCTAAGCAACTCTTAGTGGGAGAAACTGCATTTAAACTATAGTTTTGATTAAAACAAAACCTCTTCCTCTGGCTCCAAATCTAGAAAGAGATTGAGAAGAGATCTCTGCATTTTCCCTGCTATAAAAGAAGTAACTGTGGTCAAAGAAAACAAAAGCTCAAAAGAAACCAATATGGGGAACAGCAAGAGGCACAGAGCTGAGCTGCTGCCCACTGGGCCTGTGCTGGGCTGATGAGGGGTCCTGGAAGGGGGCAGGGCCAGGCTCCCCCTGCCTCTCGGTCAGATCCCCTGAGGCCCGAAAACCTCACGCATCACAACTGAACTCACTTTCAAGGTCCGGACTCCACAGCTCGGCAGAACCACACTCAAATAGTTTCAAGCCCAGGTATGCAGGACAGGGTGATTGAATCCACCAGGCTCCTGGAGAACTGAAGCTGGGGCGCCCTCCCCCCAACTCAGTGCATTCCGGCAAGGCCTGGTGGACCTGCCCAGAACTGTGACCAGCTGGGACTGGACATGGGGGGTCCCAAGTACCTCCCGTGTGCACCCTGCACCGCGCATTATCTCAAAACCTAGTATATTCATCTAACTGATATCCCATCACATTTTCTAGAAACAAAGTATAAGGGCATGAGCTGTGGTCTGGAGGGACCACCTCAGTAATTTCCTTACTGTGGACTCAAATGACACCATGGAGATTTTAGGATCTCCATTGACTTTATCTAACACCAGGTTCATCGACCATATTTAGAGAATTAGCTCCAACAACCAATACAGAATGGATTGTTCAGTGTATGAATAGGAAAAGCTCAAATAGACATTGAGATAAATGTGAAATAAGTGTTGTCAGGAACTGTAGTGTTGGTGTGTCTGGGATTGTCAGTAGAAAACCACCGTGTTCTGGAAACCCAGAAAGTGAATCCTAGAACAGAAACTGGCCAGACTCCCACACATCTGTCTAGGGTAAAAAAAGGTATAACCTTATCATTACTGTTCCCTTCTATGAGCTGTATGGAGCAACCTAACTGATGCTGGCTAAGTGAGCAGCATCGGGAGGGGGATGGAGGGAGGGAAATGCGGGTCTCTGGTGCTGGTGGGGGCACCTGGTGGCGAGGATCGGTGCTGAATGATGAATCTTTCCAGCAACTGTATTGTGAAAAAGGTTGTACTTTGTAAATCATGGTGTTTAAAATAAAAAGAAGAGTTTTAAAAGAAAAAAAGAAATCAATAACTGTTAAAAAGACAACTGAAAGCCATGAGAAGACATATATAACATACAACACGCACACACACACAAGTTTGTTCTTATGAGATAAAGATTTTAAAATGAACATAACAAGAAGCCAGAAGTGAGGCAAAAAGAAAATTTCCAGAGGAAAAAAGGAAAAAACTGCCTGTAGTCCTGTGAAGGCCCCATAACTCATAATTCAAGAAATTAATTCAAACCTAGGATTTCTTGTCCATGAGAACATGCAATAGTGTCAGCTGGAGAGATGGGACAGGGCTTGCCCAACATGTGGCAGACGGTCCTCCAAGCACCACCAGAAGTGACCCCAAGCACAGAGTTGGGAGTTTCTACTGAAAACCTATGTGTGTCCCCCCCCAACTACTCCCCACCCCCAAATAAACCTGATTATTAATGGTTAACACCGTAACAACACATTCTGTTATTAAGATTGTGGGATTCGGAGCTTACACGCTGTTGACAGGGATTCCTCAAATGATAATCCCCTGGGAAAGAATTTGGCAAAATCCAACCCTGCCACACATACATGTTCTAGTTCCCCGTCCAGGAATCTGCCCTGTAGGTGCTCTCCTGAAGATCAGGAAATACAGTACTCGAGGCTCTCCGCATCGCCAAAGTTTGTACTCAGAAACTTTGGGGAACCCCCAGAAGGCCGATGCTTCAGAGAGCAGTTGAGTAGTGGAGGATGTAGGCATAAAAATGAAACATGGTGCAGCTGGAGGAATAGTGAGGAAGAGCCGTACAAAATGCCCTGGATGGTTTCCAGAATGTGCTTTATGGGCAAAGAACAAACACTTGTTCCTAAATTATTGCCTGATTATTTTCTGCCATATGCCTCTAGTTCATGTTTCCCAAAGTAGGTGACAATGTTGGTGCCTCCCCACCCACCAAGCAGTGGAGTAGGTTAGATGGATCACAGGGGGTGACAGTAGCCTCAGAAACAATGGAGGAGTGTAGTTTTATTTACTTAAAGAATATTTCCAGGGGACACTGAATTATGCTTTCTTCTGAAGAGGCAGTGGTCAACCAGACAAATGTGGGGAGCTCTATTAAAAGCATGTGATTTAAAATTTAGTTAATCTAATGAGTGCTAGACATACTAGTGTGTGTGTGTGTGTGTGTGTGTGTGTGTGTGTGTGTGTGTGTGAGGGCGGAACACACCCAGTAGTGCTCAAGGGTTACTCCTGTCTCTGCACTCAGAAATTACTCCTGGTGGTGCTTGGGAAACCATCTGGTGTGCCAGGGATAGGACCCAGGTTGGCTATGTGTAAGGCAAAAGCCATACCCACTGTTCTATCTCCCGGCCTTTGATTCTTAATAAAAACTCACATCAGTACTGATGGAAAAGAAAAGAGGGGGTTACTGTAATCCACATACTGCATATATGTAGATTGACAAAAATGCTGGGCAAAGAAGACAGAGAAATCACATCCAATGATCCAGACACTAGAATATTTCTCTACTCTTTAGCTGAGATCCAGAGAGAAACGATTGCACCCTTATCACTGCTTGGTAGAGGCATCCATTTTAGGAGTCATTAATATGTTCCCCCTGTCGTTACTATGTTCTAGGAAGTTCTAGTTAGTGGCTTATCTAACTTTCATTCATTGTTGCTTATTTATTTTGGACTTGTGGCCACACCTGGTGCTCAGGACTTACTCCTGGCTCTGTGTTCAGCGGGAGCTAACTCCTGGTATACAGGAGACCAGAGGTAGCGCTGGGCGTGGAAGCTGGGTGGGCTCCATACAAGACAAATGCCATAGCCCCTGTACCGCATCTCTGCGCCCTGACATTTATCTTTCAGATTGAGCATCAGGAATGAGTCTTAAAAAGAACCCAGCCTTTGCATTCCATGCAAACAGCTTGCATGGAATAGCCAAATAACAATAGCAAATAGCAAATAGCAAATAGCCAGTAACAGGTTCACAACTAAGGTAACTCCAGTCTGTCACTCGCAAGCAATCAGAGTGTCCATCATCAGATACAAGTTGCCACATAGGTAGATACAAGAGCACATGCTAGTGACCAACAGCCTTAAGGGACAGAAGGGTTTCTGCTCTGACTGGAAATCCCACTGCAATGAAGGTGGAGAGCAGAGGTTGTAACAAGCAACAAACCACTTAGGGTCAGAGGGCCGCCAAGTGTACAAATCAATGAAATGGGAAAGTGACGCCAAAATGGCCAGGGGCTATAAAATTATTATTCTCATAAGCCTAAGAGAGAAAAAATTAGCCATTTTCCAGCTACAAGAGCAAGAAGAAAGCTTATAAATTATATTAAAGGAAGTAGCAGTAACATAGACAAAATTTTATAGGGGTTCGGGCAGCGATTCAAGTGCTTCTTGTAACCAACCTTGAAGAGATCAACTCTTTGATGGATTTAAGTGGCCTACTTAAGTTTGTACCTGTCTAGCAAAGATTAAGTGCTGAAATTTGAAAATGAATTTATGTGAAGCTTAGGATGCCCATTTTCAAGAGCAGTGTATTCTAAAACTTTTATAGAATAACACTTTATTTGAAAGTCAAATAAGGAAAAGTTTTGCATTCTCTCATTGAAGGTAGAGAGACTCACTAACCCATTAGAGAACTTGCTTTGATTCAAAAAACAAATGAACAGTTTAAAATTTATTTCATGATACAAAAAAAGTAAGAAAATAGAGTACACAATCTAATTTCCTTAACGATGCAACTGACTTTGTTGTTTGGGTGATGTTTTGTCTTATGCATGTAAAATATCATAGAGTTATGATAATAGTTGTCATAAATAATTTTATATTTGTATTCTGAAGTTTCTTACTAACCTGAAACATTCTTAGGTGGTTATATTGTCTTTATTGCATTCATTTTTATGACAGCTGCATAGTCCATATCAACATTGCACAATTGTTCTTTTCTTTAAGCTTTTCCTAATTTTTTCTTTATGAAAATATTATTGAAGTTTTCACATTGTCTTAGCAGGAGGAACATTGTAAATGTATTGTTTTATTACAGAAACTAGTTTGAAAATATCAATACAAGAAGAGAATTACCTGCAAGTGTCATTCTGGAAGCATCAATATTCTTATTTATTTATATGCTACTTCAATTTCATGTTATAAAGCAACAATATAGATAGAATGTTGTTTTATATATACTTTCTATTAACATTGCACAAAACTTAATTCTTTGTCTTAGTGATACATTTCTACCCTCTCTGGCATTACTAGGCCCATATTACTCTGTACTGTTTTCTTTAGCTAATTTGTATTTGGGGCATTTCTTAAAATCGGGGCTCTAATGAACTTCTATCCTGCTACATATTTTCTCCTATCACTTGAAAGTAAGTATCATGAAGGCAAGGGCCTGTCCTGTCCACTGCTGGTCTGTGTAGGACCAGGGAAGGTGCAAGGCCCAGTGTGCACACCCAATCCACAATCACAGAGCAAGGAATAGTGAGCGGCAGATGGTTGCAAAGCAAGTTGCAAAGGAATAGTGAGCGGCAGATCGTTGCAAAAAGGAACCACGTTTTGAAGCCCAGAAGTGACCACAGAGCTGTTTCCTCATGCAAAGTAGATGATTAACACATGTACCATTTTTCCTGTCTAAGATTCCTCCAATGTGGTGGGAAGACTCTTTGTTTCTTAAAATGACTCTAATCTCTTAAAATTGCAAGGGTGATGTCATAGGAATCTTTCCAGCTTTGCTAGAAAGAGGAAAAACTGATCTCCAACACTAGGAGTAAACCCAGAGCAGCCCACGCACACTACCCAGAGAAGTCCACACACACTACCCAGAGAAGTCCACGCACACTGCCAAGAGAAGTCCATGCATACTTAGTTTGTCCTCAGACTAGCTGTTTGAGAACACGAACTCAAACTAACACTAATACTAACAGATCTCACCACTGGGTGTGGTGAGATCTGACTTGATGGACCCAGTGTTATTTGATGACACGACTTTATAATAGTTTAATGTTGGAAAAAGAATGTGAACTTTGTGATCATCTTGGGAAGTGACTTTTAACTTCTGCTAATTACTCACTAAATAGCTTTGGGTAAGTGCCTGGCTCTTTTCTGTCTTCATTTCTCCTTTGGCAAGGTAGAGGATGATGGTGCTTCCTTTCGATGATTATGGTGAGGATTAACACGAATTAAACGGAACTATTAGGCTTTATGTCTATGTTTATATACAGCACTGGAACAGTGACATACGTGAAAGCATTCCAAGTGCATGTTAACTATCACATACCACCATTCTCATGATGTCCTGGTTCACCACACTGCAAACCCCAGTAACTCGCCACATACATATAAAATTAAAATACCACGATTTACAAAATATTTCTTTAAAATATGGGAGCTGTTCAAGTCTATACCTTGATTATGCCTCACACTCATTTGCATTATAATTTGCTTGCCAGTAGAAGAGGAAGGTCTCAACCTTTTGGCTGGCAATGGAGTATAACCGTGGGTTTGAGCATGTCTTTCTGTCTCTCCTGTGAATTATTTATTCATCATGTGTGCTGAGGAAGGGGAAAGGAATTTTTAGTATATAACAATCTGGTGGCAAATTATGTAAATTCCCATTGAGTTCAGGACAATAATTATGGTAATTTTTGGTAATTATGGTTATATTATTGGTAATTATGTCTACCAATCAGTAGATATAATTAGCATTGATGTTGTAATGAAGATACTTAAGTTTCTGAGAAACATGATCATATTTGGACCAAAGCCTTTCCTTGAAGGTGAAGAGAATATGGTTTTATGGAGATTCATAAATTAAGTGTAAACTATTCTGTGTAAAAGACTTTTGTCAGACAGAGGGCCAGTCGTAGACTCAAATATCTCGCCTATGTAGCTCTGGCTGAGACACTTTTACTTGGTAGGAAACATGATTTCTTAGATTGATTTTCCTTCCACATTTAAAAATTTTTATTTTTTCCCCAAGTTCTAAGTGGTTATGAGTTGATAGAGCATGACAACAATTTAAGACTATGTAATGGTCAAGAAAAATTATATAATATAATTTTTTTTGGATGATAGAATCCTAGGGCCATAGAGAAGAAATAGCTTCATAAACTCCCTCCTGGCTTCATCTGTGGACCCAGTGTTAAGATCAGCTTTGCTCCGCTGCAGTAAGTACCCCTAGTAGCCAGGGGTAGGTCAAAGGTATATTTCCGTTGTATGCAAATTTCACTCTAATTTTGTGGCTTTTCAGTTACTCTCTTCAAATGCCAACGTGGAGATTCTAGCCAATCCTCTCCAGCCACTGTCATCTTTCCACCCAACATCTTCTAGGTATGGTCACCCAGAGGGAAGAGGGCAGCCTGGAGAACTCATGACTATTTTGTTGTGCTTTGATTTTCTGAAGGTCTTTGATCAAGGGAATAGAGAGTACAGTGGGCGGGCAGCTTGCCCTGCACATGGTGGACCTGTTGTTGATCCCTGGCACTCCATCTGGTCCCCTGAACCAGTCAGGAGTGATCCCTGAGTGCAGAATCAGGAGTAAACCCTGAGCATTACCTACTGTGCCACCCTTCCCCCACCTAAATAAGAAAACAAAGAAAATAATCATAGGTCAAAACTATGCTAATACTAAAGATAAAAACCTAGTAGGCACTTAACATACACAATAGTATTATTCAAACAAGGTACTGCTTGAATGAACAGGGAGAGTAACTTGGCAGACTCAAACGTATCTTTAAATCAATCTTTTGTAACCCAAATTCTACACTACACCTGCATAGTAGCTAAAAAGTATAATCTCACTTCAAACTACTCGCTTTGGTTTGCAAGATACTAGATACTTCTGTGGATGGGTTTTGTCGTTGTTGTTACTGTTACTTTCTCATTGTCCCTGAGCTTACTTAAAGCACCAGCCACATTTCATTCGCTCAAGGAGTCGCAACACACTGTGCTCAGCATGTGGAACTCACTGAAAACTCCCTCCCAGAGTAATTTAGGAATGTAAAGGAATACCCACACTGAGAGGAAGGAATCAAAACTACCTGTTATCTAAGCCACGACTTAGGTTGTGTGACATACTAAAAATCTGACAAACTCCTTTTAGGGGGACTCCCTGCAGATGCTGTTTCTTGAACATTGTGCAAAATCCATCTCACCAAGGCCCGAGGAATGATCAGAGAGAGTGTAGCAATAACCAATGGTTTGCATTAGGTCTAGAGAGTGGCTGGTTGTTGGCAGTCAACCACAGACACTGGGAGGAGACAGCAATATGGAAGCAGTATTATTTGCCATCTAATTCTCTGTAATCCAGAAGGGCAGTTAGGCTGAATGATAGCACACAGAGGAAAGATTAAATGTAATAACATCATGTTCATGCTCTGCACCAGAGTTATTACTTTTGGCATCCTAAAGGCAGATGCTGGCATTGACCAGAGCCAGGAGGTGTTAAGTGAGTAAGCAGTGCTGAGAAACAGACTCATCTGCAGGGAAAAGGACAGTAATGAACTGCTTGTAAAGCTGTGAAAACTCAATGAATTTGATTAAGTACAGATTTCAAAACTAGTTTCTGCATGACCATTGGGCGCAACTATCAACGCCAAAATGTGCCCCAGTTACAGGTCCGATGGGGAGACTTCTGCTCTGCTTCCAATTGGCTGCGTCTGTTGCCAGTAGGAAGAGACCCAGAGATGAAGTGAGCCCTGGCCTCAGTCATCACACACACACACACACACACACACACACACACACACACACACACTGCCTATCTCTGTTGAAAGGGTTTCTAGAACAGGAAAGGTCAGCATGCTAAGAAGCATCTTAGCTCAAGGGAATTGCTAGATCTTCACCCTATGTACTTAGTGACCCTACCCCATCTGTTATTGATTAAGATGCGTGCAATACAGTTTATTTCGTGTGGGTAGGACCAATACGATCCAGTGCTAATAGTCATTTTATGATGCTTGCACCCTCTTCACAAAAAACTGAGATATGAGAAGGGAGAGGTTGTTGGTTTGGGCAGCATTTAATCTAGCTCTGTCCCAGGCCTGTGCTGGGACACTAACCCTTGTTTACCATTCATGGAAAGATAAAGATAGAAATTGAGATCAATCATCTGGAAATGTTCACTAATCTAATAACTTTATTGAATGAATTGTGGACTTGGAATTATATTTCCCATTTTTGCTGGTCCCATTTTATTATGTTTTATAAAGTTCTCTGTTGGATTGAGAATTTTATCACAGAGAGTTTGGGGTGGTAGCAGCAGGTTTTGTCTGCATTTTGTACAAGATTTATAGCTTTAAGCATATTACTAACCTATCTACATTTAGTTTTTCTTAGTATTTGATGAATATTAGATTACATCATTATTAAATAACTGGGTACACTGTGAACCACTCACATAAACTATTGAAAAATTGCTAAAATATTTAGATAATCCTTCCCTACTCATTTAAACAGTTCATACGTTGAATGATCAATTAAGTTCAATATCTTGGAACAATGAGTGGAAAGTTAACATGCAGACTCACTTCATTCCTGACTGAATTCATGTACCAAATGTTCTTTGGACATGGCCTTTTCTAATGTTATTGTTCCAACAAATAAGGATGTGTAAGAACACATAATTGCTACTGTCCCTGGGGAGTTTATAATATAATAGGGCTCACTGTTAATGCACGAAGATTCTAATACAGCAATGAATTAATAAACTATATAACCTACTTGAGATGGAAAACTGTGATGGATACATAAAGAAGAAATGAAGGGCTAGTAAATTAATTAATTTGTTAGTTTTATTTGAGCCTCCCAAGCATTACTCAGAGAGCCTCTTATATATTTTATGTATTCTCAATAATGTTGTCAGTCTTTTGAGCTGGTGGTTCAATGTTAGGGCCTGAAGGTGTGGAGAATCTTAGATCCTGGCAGTGTAAAGCATGTAGCCCTGACCTCTGAGCTATCTTTGGTCAAGATGACACATTTCAAATGTAATAGATTAAATGTCTAGCTGAAAAAGGCAATAAGCATGCATGGACATGTGAAGAAGGTGAAGTTAGACGTGTAGAAAGTGGGGAAGGAATATTCATCAAAGGACCTATGTTGGTAGGTGTCTAGTGTGTTTGATGAGCAGTGTGATGGCTGAGATGCTAAGAGACAAGTGACTCTCATGAAGATAAGGGACAATTTGAGTCCACAGAGGTCCTCATGGAGACTTAACTTTTTACTAGGAGTGATTTAGGTGCCATAAAACATTTGAAAAGAGTTCTGATGTGACTTTACTTCTTATTTTTAATTGAATAACAGGCACACATTACAAAGTGTTTCATGATTGGATTTTAGTCATATAATGTCCCAACACCCATTCCTTCACCAGTGTACACAATTCCTACCAGCATTGTTGGAGGACATGTTTAGCTAATCTGGGAGTTTTGTTGTTTTGCTCACTCCCAGCTTAATCTTATTTAAGCCAATGTTCATTCTAATGAGATCTCTCTTCTATGTAAACACTTCTAGAGGGTGTGGCACTTACAGAAGTCACCTTGATTGAATAACTTCTGACTTATACATCTACTAAGACTTCTATGTTTTCTAGATTGGGCACAGCTCCTCTTTATACCCACTGCACCCAACGTGGGACAGTTAGAATTTACCAGGAGACTACCACCCTGGCTACGCTGAGACTAAAGGTAGACTATAGGAAGGATCCTACTAGTTTGCTCTAAGCAGGCGAGTATGACCCTTTCAGTACATGAGAACAAGATACTCAGAATCACCCTGGTGCAGATAATAATAAGGACCTTGTGGGTACCATCTAGATTACATGAAGCTCATGAAGTTAAGATGTATTACTTTATATCAGCCCCCTCTCTCTCCAGTGTTTTACATAAGAGATAATCTCGGGATTAGTCCTTGGTGTAACCTTTGTTTATACCTACAATAGGGTGTGGCACTACACTCTGTTTAGGGTTCTTTGTTGGCATGACAACCGCCGGATTAGGTTACTTTGGTGTATATAAGGGGCTGACTTGAGGCCCCTTCACCCTTTTGCCTTTTGGTTCCTCAGCCTTCAGCTTTTTGGCTCCTGCGGCTTTTGGCTTTTGGCTTTGGTCTTTTGCTCTTTGGCCTTTTGCTCCATCTTCTAGTGCTGTGGAAGAGCTTTTGTACTATTAAAAGCCATTTATGGAACTGCACCGGACTCGTGAGTTTTCATCTGTTCTCCGGCGTCCTCGGAGGTAGAAGACAACCTCTGTCCTGACACTGTCGGGGACCCGGGGGCGTTCCCGACACAGCATGTCCTCAGTTCCCCACCCCCACTTTTTCCTCTCTGTCTCCTTTCTCTCTCTCTCTCTCTCTTTCTCTCTCTCTCTCTCTCTCTCTCTCTCTCTCTCTCTCTCTCTCCTTGTCATACTGGTCACTTCTCTATCCTATCTGCCCATTTGCCCCCATACACTTATGGCAAGCTACCAACCTCATGGCCCCTATTTGTCTTGGCCTTGGATATTAGTCCCATACTATTTTTTATTTGAATTCTAAGACTATTGCAGCAATTTTAGAGTCAACCTGGATAGCTGCATTGCATTGGAAATGTTAAGATGTCAGGAAAATCCGTGTGCCTTGATGATACATCAAGGTGTTGGGACTTCCTTAGGGGAGAGAATGAAGGAGCAGTGTGGAAGGCAAGTCCATGGGGATACACCTGAGCAAATATGGGAGTCTAGGGGCACCGGGGCGGTTTGATGAGCCCAGTGACGCTGAGAGCACTGTAGGGGAGGACGGAGTATAATAGTAATACAGAAATTATTGGCCAGGCTTCAAGTACCCTTTTTTAAATATTTTAATTCCCTAAGTGGTGCTTCCCAGGCAAATCGCATTTGTTTGCAAATGCAGAATCCTTTGTAATGATCATTGAGCAATTTGTACAATCACACATTTCTTCAAAGGAGTAATTAATACTGATACTTAAATGCTAAGTTGATGGGCTTTCTGTTGCTTCTGCATGCCTCACATTGTGGCTGTGATTGAGAATCAACAGACCATTCTTTTTAGGGAACGGGTGTGAGACTGTGTCTCACTGTCTCCTGATACTTCTCTGCTGTTTCCAGTTTTCTACTGATATTTTAATTTAAAGGGGAAATAAAAACAATCAGGATCTTTGCCTTTTCATTTCTTTTCTCACTAAGAAAGGAAAAGAGAAGAGTGTACTATGCGTTTGCAAATCACACATATGACATCATTTTGGCAAATGAATATATTTGTCATATAGCATTTTTATATTGGTTTTTTGGTAAGTGTTGTGAGTTACTACTTTTAGTGACTATATAGTACGTTCCATTATCATGGAACTCTTTATTGTTCTTCATTGTTTTATTTTTAGTTTGGGGCCACACCCAGGGGTGCTCATGACTTACTCTTGGCTCCATGCTAAGGAATCAATCACTCCTGGGGGGGGTTGGTACTGCAGGAAATACCAAGGATTGAACCTGTGTCAGCCAAATGTAAGGCAACACCCTGCCCACTATACTATCGCTCCAGACCCAAAACTCTTTCACTTTGAATATTATAATCTTAGCAGCATGACACCAAAGGAAAATATTGGTCTCTCATGTTTCAAGCGTTTGCAAATATCCTAGGAAAATGAATGGATAAGGAATGGATAAGGAATGGTGTTCTTTGGCTGTTTGGGATCTAAGACACTTTCCCTCCTTTACAAAGTTCCTAAACTTATTTGGCTTACTATCTCCCTTCGGAAAAAATGGGGACATTACTCAATGCCCCTGGAAATCTATTTTCCTTTAAAAAATGCATAAAAAGCCCCTCCCCACTCCCAGTTGCTTTTATACCCCCCAACCCCATGGTTCCAGCATCCCCTAGAGGCAATATTGCCAACTTTGGGAAGCTATGGTGAAGAATGGTGAAGAGTTAGGGAGCACCCATATTTTTTTCCTGATTACTTTGGCTTGAAAGTAATATATATCATTTCTATTCCCATTTGAAAAGTGAGCGCTAATCCCATGGCCCCTCTTAGATGCAGAGAGGTTTCAAGAATACAACTAGTGTTTACTCAAGTCATAACAGCTCTATAATATCTAAAGAAATTTCTCTTTGTTGGTTAGCCCAGTACCTGCTAACAAAGAATGAGCCTTACAATGTAAAAGTCAACCAGATCCATACCTGATATTCTTTGTAGAGGTGACATTGAAAGAGTTGACAATTCTACTTTTAAATAGAGAAAGCATACAAGAACGTTCTAGCATGGTTTAGAGATAAATTGGAGTCCTCTGAATGGCAATTGAAGTGGAAAAGTTTAGGGAATATGCTTTGTTTTGTTTGGGTGTTGCACCCAGTGATGTTCAGGGGTTACTTTTTTGGAGTAATCTGAGTGCAGGTTCTTCCTGCACTCAGGAATTACTCCTGGAAGTTCTCAGGGATCATATGGGATGCCGGGAATTGTACCCAGGTAGACAGCATGCAAAGTAAACAAGTACTATTGTTCCAGTCCTCGGAGTTATTTTTTAATAGAATTAATAAGCCTGGAAGCAAAAACATGAACCATGTACTTCATAACATAAACCTCATAGTCAACATGAATTGTATAGTTAGACCATAGGACAGCCATGCTTCCTTACTTACAGACAGCACTAGTAACTAGCAGTGAAAATAAGCACAATGGCTATGGACATCGTGCAAAATAATAATCTCAGGATGGGCTGTAGAAATAGTGCAGAAGGTAGGGCTCTTGCTTTTGCAGCTGAACTGGCTCAATCCCTGGCAATTCAGATGGTTTCCTTAGTCTACCAGGAGTGATCCCTGACAAAGTACAGAGCTAGGAGTAAGCCCTGAGTACAACTCATTAGGGCTCAAAGTCCACAAATAAATAAAAACAATCATTGGAAAAGCTATTGCACTCATACGGTAACTCTGATCATACCTAAGTTGAAGACTAGGAAAATAATCATTCCTGATTGTGAGAGTTATATAAAATATTAAGCATTTATTTTTGGCATTTTAATAACATCATATACTCTTTATATGGAGAACTTTCTAATTATTTTGTGACTTCTTTAGTTTTCATACATACAGTTGACAATTGCAGTGTATTTAATGTAATGTGAGGTTTGTAGATTTTATAATTTGTGTGCTGGTTATTTTTTTCCTTTATTTAAAGCAAAGCATTTGAATACAGAGAAATGTGTACAAACTTACTGTAAGTGACGCTCAGTATATCTATCACTCAGCACAATGAACAAGGCTCCTTGCTCTCAGGACTCACATTGCTCCGTTTGTTTGTTTTTGACTTAGCTACAGAAGTAGACAGTTACAGTGAAAATTTTAAGATAAATAAGTTAAAAGGTAAAAGTAATGTTGATTTCCTCTTTTAATAATCTTTGGTATGAGTTTAAGGAACCCACTAGGGCCATTTCCATAGTCTGTTTTGCCCTACCCTAAATAGTCATTTTAGAAATTTGCATTTAAAAGGCAACCACTATGTCAGCATCAGAGCAATGTCAAAAACTCATCTCCTTCCCAGAAAGATCATAAGAATATACATTTTGAAGAAGGCAGAAAGGGGCTTTTCTTTATTATGGATTTCAAGAGAGGGCAAAGAATTATACTTAGGACAAAATAGTGAAGGGTCCACCCAGATTGCACTGGCTTTTAAAATAATCTCAACCCTAAAATGTCATGCAGTAGTATTTGTAGTCATGTAGTCAGAGGATTAGGCCATAACTATTTATTAGATGTTTAATCAAATTTCATTTGCTATGTGTTAAATTTTAGTGGCGTGTCCTTGGACTCTTTAGATCTCCTCTCTACTTCTTTCTCCCCAGTTTGTTTCTCAAAGGCGGCTCTCTATGAAGTCAACCATCTCCTTGGCTTCTTGTTGCTGGGTTGTCATTGGAGCACCTTTAAATGATTAGAAAGTAAGGTGGCATTTCTGTGTCTGGATCCTCCCACTGGAAAAGCCCTGGAAAATCACCTCACTTCCCAGGTCAGTGCTTCTAAAAAGTCAATCCCTTCCCTTGATTCTTAGAGCATGTCAGTGGTAATGACTCTGCTACCATTGCCTGGATATACCACATCCTTTGCTTTCTCTACACCTAATCCATCTCCCCACCACCCACGTCTCTAAATCTGAAGGCAGTACCAGTGTTCCCAGCCCAAACATCCTGACTGGTTCAATAATTAAGACTTAACAAAGTATAAAGCCTGTTATTATGGATATCCATTCTATCAAGTGTAAGATTAACATTTTATAAAAATATAAGTAAATATAGTGCTTGGTAGAAAGGAGTAAGATGTAAAAAAACAACTAAAATATCACGAGGATTTAAAAAGAAGAATAATTACTTCTTATTGGGCAATTAGGGAAGATTTCATAAAAGATATTTTAATCTTGAAATATGGTCAATATTTTAGTAAGAAAAGATGACTTACAAGTGGAATTCAAAAGAGAAAATGGGAGAAAATGATGTAACTTATTTGGGGAACTGTGATTACATTTTATTTGAGCAGGGAGAGAAGCAATACAAAGACAAGTAAAATAAGTAGGGTTGGGACAATTTGTATTCAAACACTAGCTGGCAGTACTTTGCTCAATATTTTAAGATAAGTGTGAAGAGGTACATGAAAAGTGCTCCAACCTCACTAGCCATCAGGGAAATACAAATTAAAACCACAATGAAATATTGATCACATTTGTTAGAGTGACTATTTTAAAAAATAACAATGAGAGAAAATGAGTGTTTTCAAGGCATCTGAAACTCATGTTCATTGTTACTGGGGATATGGTGGGTGCAGGCACTTTGAAAATCAGTAACATGGTTCCTCAAAAATTAAAAATGAACTACTGCATGATTCCAGCTATTCCACTTCTTGGATTAAATCAGAAGGAAATGAGATCACTAGGATGAAGAGTTACCTCTTCCCCATGTGTTCTTTTCAGCATGATTTAATAATAGTCAAGGCATGGAAACAGCCTAAGTGAAGGTGAGCAGATGATAGATAAAGAAAAAGGGGAACATGTGATATACACATAAACATACAGATGTTGGCATATGGTTGGTAAACATATGCATACATATATGTAGCGCATGCATATACATGTGTGTAGTTAACTTTCATTTTCATCACGCCTATAAATGGTGCAGTACTATCCTCTGTAAAATTCTGTTACTGATAATATTCATGGGCCTAAAGGCATTACATTAGAGTAAGCCAGATAGGGAAAGGCAAACACTGATGTCTCATTTCTACTGGGATTGAAAACATCAGATTCCTAAAAACAGTGATCAGATTAGTGGCTCCTGAAGACCAGGTTTGAAGCTCTAGAGAATTAGCTGAAGATCAAAAGATGGAATTTGCAGTTAGAAGATAAGCAGGTTCCGGGCCATAATGAGCAACAGAAGGGCTATAGTTATCTGTACTGTTTGATCCAGCTAAAAAGCTGGTAAGAAAGCATAGGGTAAATAAAGGAGAAATCTTTGTAACTATATGAGTTGCTGGGTGTGAACTAAACCTATTGTGGTGAACATTTCACAGTCATTTGAAAGAGCCAGGTATCGAATCATTATGTTGGACTCCTTCA
>JAJIBD010013073.1:0-25438 GCA_021461705.1 Cryptotis parvus | reverse complement strand
GATCCAACGTGGCCAGGCAAATATGCTGGTAAAATCTAGTTAGTCCCATGATGATTGTGGTAGCATGAGAGAATATTTATACCAGCCAGTACAGAATACATGGTCAGATAAACTGCCACGTTCAGACTACCCCCTATCTATGAAGTGACCTGCAGGAGGCAATCCAGGGCAGATGCAGAGGCCTAGGCTTTTAGGTGTTCTGCAACAACCCAGCAATGCTCAGGGCTGACTCTTGGCTCTGCAGTTAGGGATCACTCCTGGGGGACCCTGTGGGGTTCTGGGGTTTAAACCTGGTCAGATGCATGTAAGACAGATGCCCTGCCCACTGTATGCCACGTGGATGCCACGGATGCCCTGCCCACTGGATGCCATGCCCCTGTGGTCTGTGGTCACCAGGAGTGGGTGAGAAGGTGCAGAGGCGGGCCTCGAGGCTTCCTGCTCAGCTGACTTAGCAGGATTGTCCTTGAAGGCCATCAGGGTGATCATATGTCAGGGTGGGGGGCTTGTCTCTGAACTGACCAGTTGGGGGACAGAGGAGGTGTGGGGAGTCGCTGGGGGCTGGAGAGGTCCTTGTTACTCAGGGTGGCTGTAAATAAAGCCGGGTGTGGCTCTCCCGGAGGACAGTTGCAGGTTAGGGCTTCTGCTTCAGGGCTTACAGTATCATGCTGTAAGCTCCGGGGGTGCCAGGCAGCAGGAAGTATGGAAACTCTCCTGACAGTGGAGTGTGACAGCGTTGGGGTCGGTCAACTCATAAATAAAAATGCTGGGGGCCAGAGCGGATAGTACAGCGGGTAGGGCGTTTGCCTTGCACGTGGCCGACCTGGATTTGATCCCCAGCATCCCATATGGTTCCTGAGCACTGCCAGAGGTAATTCCTGAGTGCAGAGCCTGGAGTAACCCCTGAGCATTGCCGGATGTGACCCAAAAAAGAAAAAAAAAATGCTGGGGCCGGGTAGCACAGAAGGGAGAGTGCTAGCCTTAAATATGGCTGACCTAAGTTCAATTCCCAGCACCCCATAGGGTCCCCCTGAGCACTCCCAGGAGTGATCCCTGAGTGCAGAGGCAGGAGTTAGCTCTAAGCATCACTGGGTGTGGCACAAAAAAAACAACCCCAAAAAAAAAAAAAAAAAAAAAAAAAAGAAGGGAAAGAAATAACATGCTGGTGTCATTGGTCAGCACTCTTTTGACTCCACGCCCACTGGGCCTGGAAGTGAAACCCCTAGAAATAGACAATATTCCCGTCTATCTGACTGCTTCAGAGACAGGTGGGGCACCCCCCAGTGCATGAGGATATGGGGTACCGACCCCTGTTTTGGTGATGGAGCTTCTCTGCTAACTGCTTTTCTGACCCATGAATCTGGGGTGGGTGTGGGCGGGAACCCTGGACACTGGCCCTGTTGCCACAGAGGCGGATAGCCTGGCTGCTGGCCGTCAGGGTCACTGAGCCAAGCCCGTCCTCCGCAGGTCCCCGCCTTGTTCGATGAGGTGGCCATCTACTTTTCCGACGAGGAGTGGGAAGTTCTGACGGAGCCGCAGAAGGCCCTGTACCGAGAAGTCATGAAGATGAATTATGAGACCGTCCTGTCGCTGGGTAAAGCTTTGCTTGCTTTTGTCTCCTGGAGGCTCTGAGGCCAGAGACTCGCCCCCCACCTCTCTGTGGTGACTCACCTCCCTGCTGTCCCCTCTGTGTCCATGCCCAGGGAATTTTCCATCTTGGGATGTCCATGCCCATGAACTATGGCTCAGCGACTGGTCAGAACCATTAGCATCAATGGCAAATGGAGGCAGTCTCTGGAGTTTTGGGGTGGCAGGATCCCCCAGTGATCTCAGGATGTATGTAACCATTTTGGTGGTTAGCTTTCTCCTTTTTTTGGGGTGGGCGTGGTTTGGGTCATACCCAGCCATTGTGCAGGGCTTACTCTGGGCTTCCTCTGGTCTACTCAGGGCTTACTCTGCACTCAGGAATTATTCCTGGTGGTACTGGGGGACCCTGTAGGGTGCTGGGGATTGAACCCTGGTCAGCAGTGTGCAAGGCAAATGCCCTACCCACTGTGCTGTTGCTCAGGCCCTAGGACATAACCTTTTTTTTTTTTTTTCGCTTTTTGGTGCGCACCTGGCAATGCTCAGGGATTACTCCTGGCTCTGCACTGAGGAATTACTCCTGGCAGTGCTCAGGGGGACCATAGGGCGCTGGGGATTGAACCCAGGTCAGCCGTGTGCAAGGCAAACGCCCTACCCGCTGTGCTGTAGCTCTGGCCCTAGGGCGAAACCATTTTGGAAGGGTTCTGCCAGATGTTCCTTGGTCTGTGTTCACCCAACCCTACCCCATGCAGTTCTTTCTGTGCACTCAGGAATTACTCCTGGCGGTGCTCGGGGACCTTATGGGATGCCGGGATCGAACCTGGGCCGGCATGACCGAGTGCAAGGCAAACGCGCTACCCGCTGGGCTATAGCTCCGGCCCCCCATGCAGTTCTTTCTGAGTGTTTGAACCAGCCCCTCATTAGTGTGGATCTGTCTCTCTGTCTCTGTCTTTGTCTCTGTCTCTTTCTCTCTGCCCTTGGACAGACTCCCCTCCTTCAAGTCCCCCGCCACTATTTTTTTTGTTGTTGTTGCTTTTTGCGTCACACCCGGCAATGCTCAGGGGTTACTCCTGGCTCTGCACTCAGGAATTACTCCTGGCGGTGCTCGGGGACCATATGGGATGCCGGGATCGAACCTGGACCTGCATGGGCTGGCCGTGTGCAAGGCAAACGCCCTACCCGCTGGGCTATCGCTCTGGCCCCATCCCCCGCCACTTTCCTTCCCCTTATATCTGCTTGTCAGAGTTGGGGAGGCAGGAGGGTGTTGGTGGGGCATTGTCAGGTGCTCTAGAGTCACCACCAGCTCTTCCTGTTGTCCTGCCCGTGCAGAGTTTCCGTTCCCTAAGCCCGACATCATCACTCGCCTGGAGGAGAAGGCGTGTCAGAGCCTGGATGAGAGGCACCCCCAAGGAGAAGCCTTTGCAGGTAGGGTGGTGCCCCAGCCCTGCACCCATCCTCAGCTCTATCTGGGACCTTGATGGGCCAGATCAGGGTATGAGGAAGCAAGCAAGGGCTGTGGAGTTAAAGAAACAGAAGCACAAAGAACACCTCTTTGGGGCTGAGACAAACGACAGTGGTGAGGGCGCTTGCCTTTGCGTGTAGTGGGCCCAGGTGTGATCCCGGCACCTCATAGGGTCTCCGGGGCCTTGCCAGGAGTGATCCCTGAGCTCAGAGCCAGGAGAAAGCCCTGAGAACTGCTGAATGTGGCCCCGGAACAAATAAAAAACAATCATGAGGCACAGTCTTTTGAGAATTAGGTGTTACTGCCGCTTAGATCAGGACTTAAGGAAGGTTGTGCGCAGCCCTATGCTAAGGTGTCATTCTGGTGGTCCTCGGGGCACTCTGGGGAGCCAAATGTTGAACTCTGCGTTCCCACATGCAAAGCAAGTGCTCCAACCCTTTGATCCCTCTCTCCAGGTAGGGTGAGTTTGCCACACCCAGCTCAGGGCTTGCTCCTGGCTCTGTGCTCAGGAATCATTTCTGGTAGGGCATGGGTGCTGGGTCAGACGCAGGCAAGGCAAGCACCTTCCCTGCTGTCCTATCCCTTTGGTCCCAAGGTGAAATATTTTTAAGGTTCTCTTTGGTAAACCCCCTTTTTAAAATTTTTTTGGGAGTCACTCCCGGCAATGCTCGGGATTACTCCTGGCTCTCCACTCAGGAATTATTCCTGGTGATGCTCAGGAGGACCATACGGGATGCCGAGGACTGAACCCGGTTGGCCTCATGCAAGGCAAATGCCTTATTCACTGTGCTATCTATCGCTCCTGCCGTCTTTGGTGAAATTCAGTTCAAAGTATGTTGGCATATTTTTTTTCTTTTTTGGGTAATACCCAGTGATGCTCAGGGGTTACTCCTGGCTCAGCACTCAGTAATTACTCCTGGTAGTACTCAGGGGACCATATGGGATACCAGGGAGCGAATCTGGGTGGCCACGTGCAAGGCAAATTCCGACCCACTGTACTGTCACTCGGCCCCTACTGTTGGCATTTTGACCATACAAATCCGCGCGAACACCAGAGACCATACAACTAAATTCACCTTATTTTTTGCTCCCACCCCGATTGTGTGCCAGAAAATGAAGAACTTCGACAGGAAGCCTCCGGATTGGGCAGCTTCTCCCCATGTCCCCCTCCCAGCATCTCCCTCGCAGCCCCTGGACAGTTTCGGCCTCCGCCTGCCCCGGGATATTGCAGAGCTGCGCGAGTGGGGTGAGGGGTATCCGTTCTACATGGCCATGGGCTTTCCGGGCTACGAGCTGTCGGCCGAGGAGCTGGCCAGCAAGTTTCAGCTCAGCCGGAGTATGCGGCGCAGCTATGGCGCCCGGCTTCAAGCTGATGGTGGTGGAGTACGCCGAAGGTGCCAACAACTGCCAGGCCGCCAAGCAGTTCGGGGGTGCTGGAAAAGAATGTGCGGGACTGGCGCAAGGTGAAGCCACAGCTGCAGAACGCCCACGCCATGCGGCGGGCCTTCAGGGGCCCCAAGAACGGCCGCTTTGCCCTGGTGGATCAGCGTGTGGCGAGTCGCGTGCGCTTCATGCAGGCCAAGGGCGACCCTATCACGCTGGGAGGCCATGCAGCTGAAGGCGCTGGAGATCGCAGCAGGAAATGAACATCCCCGAAAAGGGCTTCAAGGCCAGCCTGGGCTGGTGCCGCCGCATGATGCGCAGGTATGACCTGTCCCTGAGACACAAGGTGCCCGTGCCCCAGCAGCTGCCTGAGGGCCTGACTGAGAAACTGGTCTCCTACCAGCGCAGCGTCCCTTGCCCCTGCGCCGACTGCACGACTACCCCGTGGCACAGATGGGGGAATGCTGGCGAGACCCCCATCTGCCTGGAGGTACCGTCGCAGCGTGACCGTGGACAATCAGGGGGAGAAACCGGTGCTGGTGAAGACGCCGGGCAGGGAGAAGTTGAAGATCACAGCCATGCTTGGGGTGCTGGCTGACGGGAGGAAGCTGCCCCCCTATATCATCCTTCGGGGCACCTACATCCCGCCCGGGAAGTTCCCCAGCGGCATGGAGATCCGCTGTCACCGCTATGGGTGGATGACGGAGGACCTCATGCAGGATTGGCTGGAGGTGGTGTGGCGGCGGCGCAGCGGGCACTGCCCAAGCAGCGGGGCCTCCTGATCCTCAACGGCTTCGGGGCCACGCCACGGACTCGGTGAAGGGCGCCATGGAGAGCATGAATACTGACATGGTCATCATCCCCGGGGCCTGACCTCGCGAGCTGCAGGTGCTGGATGTGGTGGTGTACAAGCCCCTCAACGACAGTGTGCGTGCCCAGTACTCCAACTGGCTGCTGGCGGGGAACCTGGCGCTCAGCCCCACTGGCAACGCCAAGAAGCCGCCGCTGGGCCTCTTCCTGGAGTGGGTAATGGTGGCCTGGGACAGCATCCCCAGCGAGGCCATTGTCCAGGGCTTCAGGAAGTGTCATATCTCCAGCAACTTGGAGGACGAGGATGATGTCCTCTGGGAAATCGAGGGCGAGGTGCCAGGAGGAGGGGAGCTGCCCTGAGAGTGTGACCCTGAGAATCACTGAGTGCGGCCAGGTAGGCCAGCAGCCTGCAGGCAGGGCGCCCCCTGCAGCCTGTCTCCTGACACGAGACTCTTAGGGGGGAGTGACCACCTAGGGTGGTGCTCCGGCTCAGTCCGGGCTCTGAGCTCAGGGATTACTCCTGTAGGTTGTAGGGGCTCAGGGGACCCTAGGAGATGCCGGGATCGAACCCGGGTCGGCCACATGCAAGGCAAATGCCCTATGATTGCTCCGGTTCCTCATCTCTTTGGAAACCTTGTGGAATCATTGTTTTGTTTGATTTGATTTTGGGGGGCCTACCGCCATGCCTAGAGGTCACTCCTGAGGTGCTTGGGGTTGCCATGCGGTGCCAGGGGGCCCAGCCTGCATGAGACCTGCATACCAGTCCCTGGATGTAGCTACTGGCCTTGCCATGGATCAATGCTTGTTTTTGTGAGAACAGGCTTCTGGTTTCTAAAGTCCCAGATGATTCCCACCTGGGCTCTCTGTTTTCTGGCAAGTGGAACTGAGTTCCAACAGGTGCAAAAGGTCCTCAAGAAGATGCAGGTGCAGAGGGTACAGCGACAGCAGGATGAGTTTGGACACAGCCTGTGTCTGGACAAGCCTGGGGCAGAGCAAAGTTGCCTCCATCCCTGCCTATTTGTAGTTTCACCGGGGGGCAGGATTCCAGAGGAAACCGCCCCCCATCTCCTTTCCTCGTCCTCAAATGTCCACATGCAGCTCGCTGGAGGCGTGTAAATAGGAACAAAGAACGGGGTTCCCGCAGAGAAGGCATCTGGGCTCCGTTTCATGGCACCCTGTCTGTGCAGAGCACAAGGCACTGCCTCTCCTGCCGCCTTTACACATGCTTACATGGCGGTTGGCACTTCTGCACCCCATCCTTAACCCCCGTGGCTGTCCCGAGATGTCCCTCTGTTGCAAAAATGAGTTCCTGAGGGTCATGTAGTTTGGAACCCGCTGATGAACGGTGTTCCTTAGTGGCAAGCTAGCTCTGTGCATGCAAGAGACTTGCAAGGAACAGGGGCAGCTTTTGGATCTTCCTGGTCTGTTGGCAGCTAGGCTCAGCAAGTCTTATGGAAGTGTCATCCCCCCGACCCCCGCCCCAACCCGATTCCTGATGATTGTAGCTAGGCAGCCAGGTACATCCTGTCTCATGTTCCTGTGCCCAGGCTGCCGCACCGGCACCATACATGATTGCTGTCTCTCTCCATGGGCCCAGGCTGGTCTGATACCTGTTGAATCCTTTCCTTTCCTCTCTCTCTCTCTCTCTCTCTCTCTCTCTCTCTCTCTCTCTCTCTCTCTCTCTCTCTCTCTCTCTCTCTCTCTCTCTCTCCCCCCCTCCCTCCCTCTCTTATTTTTTTACTTTTTGGGTCACAACTGGTGATGCTCAGGGGGTTACTCCTGCACTCAGGAATTAACTCCTGGTGGTGCTTGGGGATTCTGGGATTGAACCCGGGTTGGCAAGTGCAAGGCCGAGAGCAAGGCAAACGCCTGCCCCTAGTACTGTCTCTCAGGCCCCTTTGCCTCCCCTTCTGCTCCATGACTGTGTCACCACCGCTGTCCTACAGAAATCGGTAGGAGGTGGGTGGCTTTTCCCCCACAGCTTATTTGCATTCCCGCCTCAGTGGAGGGTTCGAAAACATTCCTTCCACATTCCATGTGCTGCTCCACACACAAGCACCAAGCCCTGAACCCTCCAGACTTTGCAAGCCATTTCCAGATGCATCATTCTCTCTCTTTTTTTTTTCTTTTTTGGGTCACACCCGGCAATGCTCAGGGGTCACTCCTGGCTCTGCACTCAGGAATTACTCCTGGCGGTGCTCAGGGGACCATATGGGATGCCGGGATCGAACCCGGGTCTGGCCACGTGTAAGCCAAGTGCCCTACCCGCTGGGCTATCGCTCCGGCCCCAGGTGCACCATTCTGATGCCAGATTCCGTCACCGGCTACTAAGATCTCATTTCCTTCCTGTCAGCTCTGTGTGTTTGTGTGTGTCCTTGGCATTTTGAAAGCACCTATTTCTACTCAGGTAATCATTTTCCTGCTAGGGGTTCACCCATGTCATTTTGTCAGACCAGTTTTCCTCCAAGTGTAGGGGGCAAATCTCACTTTGTCCTCGGTCTCTGAGGACCCTTCAGTAGTTGAAATTACTCTTCCTGGTACTGTATTTTTCATCTCAAATAACAACTTAGACCAACTGCTTTCCATTCCAGAAGTTTCCATTCCCTGCCAGTTCCATTTATCTCCCATCATCCTTATCCCTAGCCCTTCCTGTGTGCCGTGTGCCCCCCATCCCCCAATTCCTGTTCTACTTGCTTTGGGAACTTGAAGGATCTTAGACCTGACTTGGGTTCCTTTAGTGGAGCTGTAGGCATGTTACCGAAAAAGCGGAAACAGGCCAACACCTGTTTTGTTCTGTCTCCAGCGGGGGGCTTGTCATCACAGTAGATTACGCCTTAGTTTGTAGAGCACTGGACCCTTCCTGGAAGCTGACCCCATTGTGAGGATTTTGGGGCTCCTTCCAATGATTTAATGATCTACACCTAACAGAACCCCAGAACTCTTGCAGAACGGCCGTTCCTTTTAGCGTTACTAGAGCACATATCAAGACAAATTGTAGGCTAGGAACTGACCCCAACAATAAACTTTGATAATGAAGACAATGGGCTCTGGAGGTCTTATTTGCATTCAGCAGTATGGAATGTCATGTCTCAAGCTCGAGCAGGGAGTTGCTTTCCCATCCCCTGGTGGGTGCTGGTTTAGAACAGTGCTTGGGTTAATGAGAGGGCGGGAAGTGTCAGCCGTGTCTATGCAAAGGGGAGGAGCTTTCTTTTTAGACTAATCACTGATTTTTATTTATTTTTTAATATTTTGGGGCCGGGAACAATGGTCCAGTGGGTAGGGCGTTTGCCTTGCACGTGGCCGATCCCCGGCATCCCCATATGGTCCCCCAAGCACCGCCAGGAGTAATTCCTGAGTGCAGAGCCAGGAGAAACCCCTGAGCATTGCCGGGTGTGACCCCCAAAAAATATACCAGTAACAATTATATTATTGTTATTATTATTCCCATGACCTGATGGAATGGTTTGAGGCTCTTTATGTTTCTGGAGAGGGATGATGCCCTTGGGCTATCTCGCATGTGACAGGACGTATGGAGATGTTACTGGTGCCAGCTCGAGCAAATCAACGATATATAGGAAGACAGTGATTATACCACCGTGAGACATACAATTACAAGATGTTCATGTTTGAGTTTTGGTTATACAGTGTTCCAGCACCCATCCCCTCCACCTGTGCCCATTTCCCACCATGAATGTCCCCACTTCCCTCCCCTTCCCCCAACCTGCCTCCATGGCAGGTTCTTTTTTTTTTTTTTTTGCCTTTTTTGGGTCACACCCGGCAATGCTCAGGGGCTACTCCTGGCTCTGCACTCAGGAATTACTCCTGGCGGTGCTCGGGGACCATATGGGATGCCGGGGATCGAACCAGGGTCGGCACAGGCCGGCCGCATGCAAGGCAAACGCCCTACCCGCTGGGCTATCGCTCCGGCCCCCATGGCAGGTTCTTTATCTCCTTTCTCTCTCTCCTCTCTCTTCCTCTTTCTTCCTCTTTCTCCTTCTCGCTTCCCTTTCTTATACATTATGAATTGTAATACATACATTTAGAGGTTATCATGCGTTTCTTTTTTGTCTATAATCAGTTTTGCTCAGTTCTCGGATGGCATCATTTTCAATGATTATCAGCACACTGTTCCCTTCTGTCTTACCTCGCTTCTGACTCCCACATGTTTGTGGTATTCCAGGGTTTGAGATACTGCACAGGCACCTGCGTGCCATGGGGATCGGGCTGTGTCCAGCTGTGGAGTCCAGACCAGAGGATGACTGTGGTTGTGTTGCGCGAGGTTTTCTGACTTCTGGGCACCTGGCCAAGGAGCAAAACCTGTCCCCACACTCAAGGAGTCCATCAGTCTAGCACAGGACGGGCAGGCAGACTCCACCCTGCACCAGAGTACCTGGTGTCCGGCTGAGAGCCCCAGCAGCAGTTCTGGGTGGGGCCGCCAGACCTTTGTGGAGGGAGCCGAGGTGGGGAAAGGGGGGGGAGTTTTGTTTTGGGGCCACGCCTGGCAATGCTCAGAGGTTATTCCTGGCTCTGTGCACAAGGGTCACTCTTGGCAGTGGTCAGGGGAACTATGGGGTTTTGGGGATCAAACCCAGGCCGATGCATGCAAAGCAGGCACCCTACCTGCTGTTCTCTCCAAAGAGAAATGTGATGTGTGATTTTTAAACTTTTAAAAACTCTGATAGAAGCTCCTTGGGATGATGTGGGGAAGGGGGTTAGCTTTGTGCTCTTCCCCTTGAACTGGCTCTCTGGCTCCTAAACCAGGTAGGTTTTATGCCCCCTCTGGCAGCACTCAGATTATGCTTTTTATTTTTTTGCTTTTTGGGTCACACCTGGCAATGCTCAGGGGTTACTCCAGGCTCTGCATTCATGAATTATTCCTGGCGGTGCTGGGGGACCATATGGGATGCTGGGGACTGAATTTGGGTTGGCTGCAAGCAAGGCAAACATTTTTTTCTTTTTTGGGTCACAGCCAGCGACGCTCAGGGGTTACTTCCTGGCTCTTTCCTCAGGAATTACTCCTGGCAGTGCTAGGGGACCATATGGGATGCCGGGATTCCAGGTTGGCTGAGTGCAAGGCAAGCGCCCTACCCGGCCCTACCCACTGTGCTATCGCTCTGGCCCCAAGGCAAACGTTTGTAAGGCAGATGCCCTACCCGGCTTTGGCCCCTATGCTCAAGTTTCTGACATGCAAGTACGAGCATTTATGCTTCCAGCTGCCTTTCCGTGCCAGCTCCAGGTCAGCAGGTGGATGAACGGGCCTTTGCCTTAGTCACCATCACTTGAAATAGCTCTTGAGAGATTTCTTTTATTTTAAATTATTATTTGGGCGGAGCACAATAGTACAGCAGGTAGGGGCGTTTGCCTTGCACACGGCTGACCCGTGTTCGATCCCCGGCATCCCATATGAGCACCCTGAGCACCGCCAGGAGTCATTCCCTGAGTGCAGAGCCAGGAGTAACCTCTGAGCATTGCCGGGGTGTGGCCCCAAAAAGCCCAAACAACAAAAGGCAGTGATTTAGGGGCTAGAGAGGGTGAAGCAAGAAGGTGTTGTTTGCCTTGCAGCCTTCCCCACTGTACTATCAAGCCCAGATTGCTCCTATTTGAACTGATGTATCTCGTTTGACAGAGTTTAGCAATGGAGGAGGCGCTGCACACAGGCAGGGCCAGTCTAGGACAGACAGAAGGGGCTTTCAGGGACTCTGTGTCCCTGCAGACCACCCCAGGAGGGATCTTTCTGCTCTGCTCCACAAACTAGTTCTGGGGGGAAACTAGCTTGCTGCTGGGTTTTTTCTTTTTTTTTTTGCATCACACCCGGCGATGCTCAGGGGTTTCTCCTGGCTCTGCCCCTCAGGAATTACTCCTGGAAGTGCTCGGGGACCATATGGGATGCCGGGGATTGAACTGGGCGGCATGGGCCGGCCGTGGTGCAAGGCAAACAAACGCCCTACCCGCTGGGCTATCGCTCCAGCCCTTGCTGCCGTTTCTAAGGGGACCATCTTGGGGTCTGGAGCTTCGAGCTGGTGACGAGTCAGGTTGAACGGTGGTGAGATTGTGCCCTTCACTCTCGGCTGACTTACCTGGGAATCTGATATCTCCCAAGTCTCAGCGTTCGGCTGGATAAATGAGCTCCAGTCCCCGCTCGCCTCCTCTGTCACATATTGGGCCAAATTCTTCCACGCCCTAAAAACTCCTGAGCGTTACCTGACCGACAGCTTTCACTGACTTTTCAGAGTCGTTCTAAGAAGGGTGAAGCTGTTGACTTTTTTTTGTTTTGCTTGGGGGGGGGGGGGGGGTATCACACCTAGAGATGCTCAGGGATGCTTCCTGGTTCTACACTCAGGAATTACTCCTGGCAGTGTTTGGGGAACCCCATGGGATGCCAGGGATCAAACCTGAGTAGGCCACATGCTAGACATGCTAGGCAAATGTCCTCCTTGCTGTACCCCCCTTTTGTTTTTCTTTTGGGTCACACCTGGCTCAGGGGCTACTCCTGGCCCTGCACTCAGGTGGTGCTTGGGGGACCATATGGGATGCCGGGGATCGAACCCGGTTCGGCCGCGTGTAAGGCAAAGGCCCTACCTGCTGGACTATTGCTTCCACCCCTGCTCTGGACCTCTTAACTTTGCTTTTAGCCTACAATCAGATATCACATGGGAAAGGAACGACACCTCTTGGTCAGAACTTTTTTAAAATCTTTTTTCATCCATGATACTGCTTTTTGTTGTTTTGGGGCCACACCTGATGCTGCATAGGGCTTACTCCTGGCTTTGACTCAGGAAATCACTTTCCTAGTGGGCCTCTGAGGGTCATATATGATGCCAGGAATCAAACCCAGGTTGGCCACTTACAAGTGCCCTCCCCACTGTATTATCTTGCTGGTCCCAGAACATTTTCTTTTTGCTTTTTGGGTCACACCCGGCAATGCTCAGGGGTTACTCCTGGCTCTGCACTCAGGAATTACTCCTGGCGGTGCTTGGGGGAACCATATGGGATGCTGGGGATCGAACCCTCAAACCGAGGTTGGCTGCACAAAAAGCAAACATCCTCCCCGTTGGACTATTGCTCCCCCCCACCCCCCCCAGGACATTTCTTTTGAAGACTTTTTGCTAAGACTCCAATGACAGGTTTTATGTCCTTTAGGAGGCAGTCTATTGTTTTTGTTTTGGAGTCATACCCAGTGTTGCTCAGGGCTTACTCCTGGCTCTGTACTCAGGGATCATCCCTAGTGGACTCAGGTGGGGACATATGGGGTGCTGGGGAATGGAACCTAGGCTGTATGCAAGTCAAACTCACTGCCTAGGCTCGGGCCCCAGGATGCTTATATGTGTGTGTGTACATACACACACACACACACATATATATATATATATATATATATATATATATATATATATATATATATGTATATATGTGTGTGTGTGTGTGTGTGTATCACTTGAATCCCATTATTCATCGATTTGCTTGAGCGGGTGCCAGTAACATTTCCATTGGACCCTATCACGTGCCAGGGTAGCCCAATGGCATCTGGTTGCTTCAGGAATACAAAGAGCCTCAAACCATTCCTTCAGGGTCTTGACGAAGAAGCCTGACCATCTTGTAGGTGGGCGGCCACGTGATCTTTTGACATACCGTGGGATCCAGTCAGTAATGGCTCTAGTCCAGCGGTCGTCTCCAAATCACATTACATGTCCAGCCCATCTGATTTTCTATGCCTTGGCAAACGAGACAGTGTCCCTGACTTGGAACGTCGACAGAGGTTGGAACTCCGGATTCCTTCTCACCTGAGTGAGGTGTGATATTCCAAGCATAGCTCTTTCGATTCCTCTTTGGGAGACCCGAATAGCATTCTCATCCTGCTTTCGTAGGGGCCTAGGTCTCTGAGGCGTATGTTAATGCAGGGAGAACGGTGGAGTCAAAGAGATGTGCCCGGAGCCGGAGGTTCTTTGTCCTTTTAGCTATTTCTTCGATGCCTTTGAAGGCATTCCATGCCGCTCTCTTCCTCTTGCGCAGCTCAGGTTTTAGGTCGTTCATCATGTTGGAGTTCTCGACCTAGGTACACATAACTGCTGCATTCAGAGATGTTTGTTCCATTGAGAGTGAATGGGGCCTTGGAACTAGTTAATTTTTCATGAACATTGTTTTGTCGAGATTCAGCTGTAGACCTATCTTTCCACGTTCTCTGTCGAAGTCAGCCAGCATTTGTGCTGCTTGACTAATGTTTGGTGTTATTAGAACAATGTCATCAGCGAGCGGAGGGTGGTGTAGTTGCTGACCATCTATCTTCACTCCCATTCCTTCCCATTCTAATTGTCGCATGGTCTCTTCAGCGCCACCCTCGAAAAACATCATATATATATATATATATATATATATATATATATATATATATATATATATATGTATGTATGTATATATATATGTGTGTATGTATGTATGTATATGTATGTATGTGTGTATGTATTTTTTTTGGTTGTTTCTACTTTTTGGGTCACACCCTGCAATGCTCAGGGGTTACTCCTGGCTCTGCACTGAGAAATTACTCCTGGCGGTGCTCAGGGGACCATATGGGATGCTAGGAATTGAACCCAGGTTGGCTCGTGCAAGGCAAATGCCCTAACCACTACTATCGCTCTGGCCCTCAGGAGCAATATATATATATATGTATATATATATATATATTTTTTTTTTTTTTTTGGGTCACATCCGGGGTTTCTCCTGGCTCTGCACTCAGGAATTACCCTGGGCGGTGCTCGGGCGACCATATGGGATGCTGGGGATTGAACCCGAGCCAGCACAGGCCGGCCGTGTGCAAGGCAAAATGCCCTACCCGCTGGGCTATTGCTCCGGCCCCAGAAGCAATATTTTATTTTATTTTTTTTTTTTTGCTTTTTGGGTCACACCCGGCGACGCTCAGGGGTTACTCCTGGCTCTGCACTCAGGAATTACTCCTGGCGGTGCTCGGGGACCATATGGGATGCCGGGGATCGAACCCGGCCGGCTACAGGCCAGCCGCGCAAAGGCAAACAAACGCCCCTACCCGCTGGGCTATCGCTCCGGCCCCAAGAAGCAATATTTTTATGGTTACCTTAAGAAACAGATTTTTTCCCAAAAGGTTTATTTATCACAGTTAAAGTACAAATTCAAATCCACCAATCTACTAAACCATATGTACATATCTACACAAATAATATTCAGATGTCCACAAGACCCTTCCACTCTATCCACCCATACAAGTCAAAAGCAAAACAAATTTGGCTACGAACACTGCCTAACAGAATGCTTTCCACATTATCATCTGCAATGATGAAAATGGGCACTTCACAAGGATAGAGAAATCACCAAGTGCAAACCCAGTGTCTGCGTGGAGTTTTAAAAACCGAATAACAGAATAAAGGATGGCCAAAGTCTGGCATATAAGCTGTAAGAGAAACGGGTTACTGGAAGACTTTTTTTTTTTGGCTTTTTTGGGGTCATAGCCAGTGGTGCTCAGAGGTTACTCCTGGCTCTGCACCCATGAAAACATATGGGATGCCGGGATTGAACCGGGTTGGCCGTGTGTAAGGCAAACGCCCCTACCCACCATGCTATCACTCCGGCCCCTGGAAGACATTTTATATAAGGTCAGTTAATCACATTCCAAGAGTTTTTTTTTTGGTTCTGAATGTAAAGGATTTTATTGGGTTGAACAAGACAGCACTGATACCGCTTCCTATGGAGCTGTCCTGGGTTTGCAGGGAGTGACTCAAACATAGTGAAAACGACACTGGTCATGGAACGAGGTATCTGCCTTAATACTGCTTCACTTCAATCCAAACCCAAGGGCACCTCCAGGAGAGGATGGAGGTTCGGCCTCAACGTCACCCCCTGAGCCCAGAGCCTGCTGAATGCGATCTGCTGAATCCTGCTGCCTGGGCCCGGCCCTACTCCTGGCTGGCCTTGCCTCCCATGCAGGCCCTGATCAGAGGCATGGACAGAGAGTGAGGGGGGGAGCCGTCTGAGCGGGTCTCATATTCGCAGCGGCAGCCCAGAACGTTCTCCCAGCACGTTTCCACAGGAAAGGTCACATTACACGCGACACTCCCAGTCTTGAAATGTGGCCCCCCACACAGTCACTGTCTGGGCTGATCTGGGGTTGCCTCAGCACAGCGGTGCCTCCTCGCTGGTGGCCAGGCGCTGCCGGGTGGACACGGTCCTGCTGCAGCTCCTCGTGGTTGGGGTGCCAGAGCTTCGTGATGATCCTCTCGATGTTGAGGGCGTACACGGTGTGGGTAGGGATCACCTGCCTGTGTACCTGGGCCATGGAGAGGAGGGGGCTGAGTCCCCTCACAAAATCCCACAGGCTCCAACTCCCCTCAGAGACACAGAGGGGCCCCGAGTCCCTCACACAGACACCCACGGGCCCCGAGTCCTCACACAGACACCCACGGGCCCCGAGTCCCTCACACAGACACCCACGGGCCCCGAGTCCCTCACACAGACACCCACGGGCCCCGAGTCCCTCACACAGACACCCACGGGCCCCGAGTCCCTCACACAGACACCCACGGGCCCCGAGTCCCTCACACAGACACCCACGGGCCCCGAGTCCCTCACACAGACACCCACGGGCCCCGAGTCCCTCACACAGACACCCACGGGCCCCGAGTCCCTCACACAGACACCCACGGGCCCCGAGTCCCTCACACAGACACCCACGGGCCCCGAGTCCCTCACACAGACACCCACGGGCCCCGAAGTCCCTCACACAGACACCCACGGGCCCCGAGTCCCTCACACAGACACCCACGGGCCCCGAGTCCCTCACACAGACACCCACGGGCCCCGAGTCCCTCACACAGACACCCACGGGCCCCGAGTCCCTCACACAGACCCCCGCCACCCAGTGACTGGTAAACCTTCAAGGAAAGCAGGGGTTGGGCTTCTCAAAGGGGGACAAGGGGCAGATCCTGCTTTCACTGATGAGTCAGGGCCCGCCCGGGAGACGAAAACAAATCAGGCGCTACTGGCCCACGTCACCTCAGACTCACCCAGTGTCAGTAAGTGGAAAAAGCAGAGGAAGGGCTCTGGGGACCCAGGCAAGGCCGAGCTGGGTGTGGGCATTACCTGCAGTGCTTCAAACAGGTCGTACATGCTGACGGGCGGCAGTGCGGCAGGCAGGGTGTCCCCGAGCACGCCAGCAGGAGTGCAGCCTGCTGCCTCGGCGTCGTCAGGGGCGGGTGGGACACAGGGTTCTGGCCAGTGCACGGGCCGGAGAAGGCCGGGGGCTAGGGATGAAAGAGGCAGAATTGGTGCCTGCAGTGGAGGTGGGGGAAGGGAATGGGGTCGGGGGGACCCAAAGACGTGGACTCAGCTGGCAGCCACATTTCCCTGTCAGGCCAGTGACCCAGAGTCCATTACTCCCCAGCACGGGACGGCCTCAGCAATCTACTCATCAGGCTCTTACTTATGAATCACTACTATGACTTCAGAGCTGGAGGGGCAAACAGGGGCCGCAGGCGCAGAACAGGTGCTCTGCTGCCGAAGCTCCACCCCAGCTCCGCGATGGTGATTTCTGTTTGGCTGCGGAGTGTTCTGGGCCACACCTGGCATGCTCAGGGCTCACTCCTGAAAGTCCTCTATGGAAGGCAGCTATGCGCACCACTCTGCCACCAACGCCGCTGCAAGTCCTCTATGGGATGCCGAGGACTGAACCCAGGTTGGCCACAGGCAAGGCCAGTGCTTCCCGCTTCCCCCGCCCACCCCCGCTGTCCTGTAGGCAATGACAGTGGCAGCTGCCCAGAGACAGAGAGGGAGGGCAGGACCATGAGGGTCACGCAGGGTCCCCACCTTTCCATCAAGCTGTTGTAGGCCACCACACTGTTCTTCAGGTAGGGCTGTGGGGTGACGTTGCTGCCAAAGGCATACTTGAAGTGGCCGTCCGGGCAGACGGAAGGCTTTCCTCCCTGGACACCACCGACGTCAGGATGTCCTTCAAGTGGTTCTGGGGAGCACAGGGAGGCCATGAGCTCCTGAGAGCAGATGCTGGCCAAGCCCCCGCCCCAGCCCCCGGGCTGCTGTGTCTGGGCACACAGGTGCCTGGAGCGGGAGGGACACGCACTGTTTGGCTGTGTCCAGAGGGAATTCCTGTCTCTCTGCTATGTGATATTACGACTGAATTCCCTCTAAGATGTTTTTGCGTAAAAGTACAAAGATAAATTCTTCTTTTTTGAGCCACACCTGTTGATGCTCAGGGCTGGGTTCTGCACTCGGTATCACTCCTGGCAGTGCTTGGGGGACCCTATGGGATGCCAGGGATCAAATCCGAGGTCAGTTAAGAGTACTCCAACAACTGGGGCCGGAGCCATAGCACAGCGGGTAGGGGCGTTTGCCTTGCAAGTGGCCGACCTGGGTTCGATTCCCCCGGCATCCCATATGGTCCCCCGAGTGCCGCCGTGAGTGAATCCTGAGTGCAGAGCCAGGAGTAAACCCTGAGCATTGCTGGGTGTGACCCAAAAAGCAAAAAAAAAAAAAAAAAGAAAAAAATAGAAAAAGAGTATTTCAACAACACATATCTCTTAAAAAAGACAAAGTATCGGGGCCAGAGCAATAGTACAGAGGGTAGGGTGTTTGCCTTGCACACAGCCAACCTGGGTTTGATCCCTGGCATCCCATATCATGCCCCGAGCACCACCAGGAGTAATTCCTGGACATCACCGGGTGCGACTCCCCACCCCCAAAAAAGAAAAAGTACTTGAAAACTTGGTTTAAATGGGCCAAATAAAACTTTTTTTTTTTTTTTTTTGCTTTTGGGCCACACCCAGCAAGGCTCAGAGGTTACTCCTGGCTCTGCACTCAGGAATTACTCCTGGCTATATGGCATGCTGGTGATCAAACCTGGGTCGGCCGTGTGCAAGGCAAATGCCCTCCCAGCTGTGCTATCACTCTGGCCCCAAGGAACCTTTCTTTTGGGGCCAGGATGATGGCACAATGATGGTACAGCAAGGAGGGTGCTTGCCTTGCTCGTGACCAGCCCAGGTTTAGTCCTGGCACTCCATTGGTGCCTCTGGCCCCAAGCATTGCCAGGGGTTAATTTCTGAGTCAGAGCCAGGAGTAAGCCCTGGGCTCTCCCAAGAACAAAATACCACCCCAAGGGGGACCTTTCTTTACCGCTGGGGGTACACACGGCACTTCTCAGAGCTTACTCCTGCTCTGACTCAGGGACCACTCCCCAGTGGGACGCAGGGAACCATATGGGGCTCGGGGATGATGGAACCTGGGTCAGCCACGTGCACGGCTCTGGCCCCAGGACCGTTCTGAGGCGACCTCGCTGAGAAGTGAAGGCAGTGGCTTATGGCGGCTGTTCTGTCCCCTCAGAGGAAAAGCACCTGCAGTGCAAGAGTTCTGTGAGGGCTGAGATACTGCAGGTTCTGTGCTCGAGGGACCAGTTGCCACCCGCACGCTCCTTGCCACCCTCAACGTGCCAAACGGCTCCTGCGTCCCACACACCAACCTCCACGGCATAGACTACAGCGGAGACGGCCTCGCCTGTGACATTGTCCAGCCCGTGCTCGTGGCGGTCACGATCATCCTCCCTTCCAGCTGACCCCGTGTGGGCAGCAGCATGGTGTGGGAACAAAGCTTCAAGTCATCGTCATCTTGGGGGTCCTTGGCCACGAACTGCTGGGCCCCTGAGAGCGGGTTCTGCGGCTGGAATCTATGCTACGGGTGCAAGAAAACTGTTCAGAATGATTCCACCACAGACGTGAAAATGGGCCTCAGGGCTCATGAATTCTACCACCAGTACCGATCAGGCGCTAGGGGAAAAAAACGGGCACAAATGGTAGTTGCATATCCCCAAGACAGTGACGGGATGGAACAGAGTGTCAGAAAACAGTAATGCAGCAATGTCGGCCTGAGCTGGGGACAGTGGGGTTGGGGGACTGAGAGCTCAGTTCTCGGCCTGGGTCCACTCAGAATTGTTGAGTTTCTTAATAAAAGTGACAATCGGGAGCGAGATATAAAAAAAAATCTCTTTTCACTCTGGCTCCGACTTACAATTCTTTCTTTCTTTTTTTTTTTTTTTGCTTTTTGGGTCACACCTGGCGATGCTCAGGAGTTACTCCTGGCTCTGCACTCAGGAATTATTCCTGGAGGTGCTTGGGGGACCATATGGGATGCCGGGATCGAACCCGGGCGGCACAGGCGGCCACGTGCAAGGCAAACGCCCTACCCACTGGGCTATCGCTCCGGCCCCCGACTTATAATTCTTAACGTAGGATTTTTTTAGGATACAGCCCCACTATATCCTAAAATCATTAAAATCCTAAAATCATTCAAGACTTCTTCCTCCATCCTTCCCCACTCATAAAATCTCAAGGCTTCCTTTGGGGAGGCTCTCAGGGATCCTCTAACTCTGGGCGAGACACATGCCTGGAAACTGGCGCTTCTGCCCAGCCTACAGGACTCACTCCGAACAGCTTGTCCCTGTCTGAAGCTTGTCTCCTAAATCTGGCTTCCCTGTTTTCCCAAGCAGAAAATGACATATCAATTTAGTCTTCGAGTCACATCCAGCAGTGGTTTGGGTTTACTCCTGGCTCCCCATTCAGGGATCACTCCTGGTGGGCTCCAGGGACCCTATGGGGTGCTGGGGAGCAAACTCGGGTAGGCCACATGCAGGACAAATGTCCTACCCACATTGGTAGGACTACCACACTGGGCCCACAAACTGCATTTTAAAATTGTTGGGTGATATGCCCTACTGAGCTTTAGGCTCCCGCTACATTTAGCTTATGTGAGGAGCTACTCCCTGCCTTTAGGGAACCTCTGGAGCAGACACAACGGAACTTCGGCAGAATTGGATTGATTTCTTTCTTTCTTTCTTTTTTTTTTTTTTGCTTTTTGGGTCACACCTGGCAATGTTCAGGGGTTACTCCTGGCTCTGTGCTCAGGAATTACTCCTGGCGGTGCTCGGGGGACCATGTGGGATATGCCGGGATTGAACCCAGGTTGGCCGCGTGCAAGGCAAACACCCTACCCGCTGTGCTATCACTCCAGCCCCTGATTTCATAATTTTATATGGGAAAAATATTCTTATTATGAATCTTGCTTGGTCCAGTTCAATACTCTTCCTAGCCCCACAGGTCCCCATGAGGGACAGACATGTACATATTCTAAGGGTACTTGGCCACATTGGATCAACCATAATGTAATCAGTTCCAGTTCAAAGAGACATGCCAGTACACCTTCGGGCAAACTGACGTGTCTCTGATTCTAAAGGTAATGCCGAAGTGAACTTTTTTTTGCTTTTTAGGGTCACACCCAGCAATGCTCAGGGGTTTCTCCTGGCTCTGCACTCAGGAATTACTCCTGGCGGTGCTGGGGGACCATATGGGATGCCAGGGATTGAACCCAGGCTGGCACAGGCCGGGCGCGTGCAAGGCAAACACCCTACCCACTGGACCATTGCTCCGCCCCAAAGTGAATTATTCTGACGGATTTTGGACCTTAGTGGGATCTAGAGTCTGGAATCAGCTGGCTATATATTCATGGCAAGAAGTATTAATGTCATTCTCTACAAATTACATCCTGAACTGCTTTCTGGTTCAGAGATGCAGCCCCTCCCTGCTCTGCTAGGGAGATTCTATCTCAGGAGTCAGCTCTGGCATTGTGAATCTTGAGCCACAGGGCCCACCTGAAGATCTGCATTTCTTTCTTTCTTTTTTTTTTTTTTTTGCTTTTTTGGGTCACACCCGGCGATGCTCAGGGGTTACTCCTGGCTCTGCACTCAGGAATTACTCCTGGCGGTGCTCGGGGACCATATGGGATGCCGGGATCGAACCCAGGCCCGCACAGGCCGGCGTGGCAAGGCAAACGCCCTACCCGCTGGGCTATCGCTCCGCCCCAAGATCTGCATTTCTATATGGTCATTTACCTGCCTTCCTCTCTAGATAGCCCAGTCCATCGGGGGCTGGGCTGGAAGGTTTGGGCAGGCTTCTATCTATAAAATAAGCTAGGAGAAAGGAGAAAGGACTTTTTGGCCATTTTGGCTCCTCTTCGCCCCTCTGCCTCTCCCTCTCCTCTGTTGGCCTTAGCACGTGGTAGTGGCCATCTTGGCCTAGGATTCTTAACCTACATGTGGCCGGGCCCAGCTAGGAACCTAAAACCGGGATTTTTCTGTTACTAGATTGTATATCAGAACAAGTATGAGTAAAGTATTTTGAAACTCTGCTGGATTCTCGTCCTGTCCTATGGCCACAGATCCCCCGAGGACAAAAGGGGATCCCTGACTCGGTCGGGAGCCCAGCGCTCTCCGACAATAATAAACATGACTTTTTCAAACCAAGTATGAGAGCTGGAGATACTGATCCCATTGGATTGAATATTACTGGATGGGGATCAGCAAGGCAACCCATAACCATCGAACCTCAACAAGGCTCTTTGGAAACTGTTCCCCAGAAAAGATGCATGAGCTTTCTAGTCAGAGAGCCTGAAGGCTCAGGGAGCGCTCTCTCTCTGGACATCTGCAGGCCTGTGGCACGATCCCAAGAGAATTCCTCTGCCTGAGAAACATTAATGGCACCTGAGAAAGGGTGATGGGGAGAGTGTGCACAGGCCTGATTCGGGTCTTCACCATGTCACTGGTTCTACTGCCGACATGCCCACCTGTTCTTCCTGGAGTCTCGGCGAACCTGTGATGCCTTTTCTTGAAGTCCAAACCTTGCATCCCCCGTTGTTCTAACCTGAAGCCCAGTTTTTTCTTTTTTTTTTTTCTTACTGTATGTAAACTTTTTTTGGTTGTTTTTGGATCACACCCGGCAACACTCGGGGTTACTCCTGGCCCTGCACTCAGGAATTACTCCTGGCGGTGCTTGGGGGGACCATATGGGATGCTGAGGATTGAACCCAGGTCCGGCCGCATGCAAGGTAAATGCCCTACTGGCTGTGCTATCGCTCCGGCCCTGAAGCCCAGTTTTCATCTTTTAAACCAATACCAGGCCCCGACCTGGGTGCTACCAAGACCCAGTGAACGACCTACATCAAACTTCTGGCGGACAGACGAGGCTTCTTCTTGCCCTTCGGCTTCACAGGCTTGGCGGCAGAACCTCCCGTCCACGGCAGCGACCCAGCACCCTCTACAAGAGAGAAAATCAACAACAGCCAGATGGGAGGGGGTAGCACCCGAGTGGCTGCTTTCACTGGGGGCTAAGAGAGGGAGTAAGTGCTTAGGGATAAAAAAAACAAACAAATGCTTAAACTGAAATCGCCTCTTCCTTCTTCTCTCAACGAAACTATAAATCAGATCCCTTTCCCCCTCCTAGGATATAGGCCACATTGCTTTCTTAGGCTGACAAATGTGCTTTTCAATTAATGTTTTGGGTGTTTATTATTATAATTTTTAGGGGTGTTTATTATTTAATTTTGATCTTGCGGCCTTGCACATTTCCATCCCTGGCATCCATAAGGCCCTGAGTACCCCCAGGAGAAATTGCCAGGTGTGGCCCCCAAACAAACCAAAATAATAAAACAACGAGGATTCCAGGAGGGGACTTGCACCCCCCCAGACTCCCAGGGCCGTGGAAGCCGTCAGCGTGGGCAGTGAGAGCCGTGAGCCAGCCCGTCTCTCCACCCGGTTCTCCCCATCACTGACCCCGGACAAGCCACGGTGCCACCCGACCAGGGGCTAAGCTTCAGCTGAGACACGTGGATCTACCTCCCTGACATCCATGGACACCCTCAGCCCAGCCCCCTAGCCCCGATTCCTTGCTCCTCATGGGTGGCGGAATTTAAACCCAGAAGCGTGAGGATGGAGCTGACCCTGGGCAAGGTCAGGGGAAACCATCTGAGGCCACACTGCCAGCGGTGACCCAGGGGCTCTGTGGCTCTGATGGCAGACAGCCCAGTCCCTTACCTGGTGTGGACACCAAAATCTGACAGCGTGTGAGGATGGCCAGCAGGAAATCGTTGTGAGAATGAACTGGAAAAGGGAAGATGAGACACAAGGTGTGACCACAGGAAGAAGCAGGGCCACAGCCCCGTGCCCAGGCTAGACAAGGAGCTGCCCCTCCTTTCTTCTGTTGTTGTTGGCTTTGTGTTCTGGGGATGCTCAGAGACTACCGCTCTGTGCTCAGGGATCACTCTTGGCGGTGCCGGGAGACTAGGGGTCAAACCCAGGTGGCCGCATGCAAGATGGCAGATGCGCTCTTGCCATCCAATGGCTCTGGCCTGTCTCCCACTCTGCCTCTTCACGGACCCACAGCATCTCCGCTACCCTCAGCATCACTAAAACCCAGACCTTGTTTCCCCTGAGACTGGTTTTACCATTGTCCTGGGTGGAGCAGGCGGTGAGCCTCCAGGTCAAACTCTTCTTTGCTGATCTTCTGCTTGAACCACAACTTCAGGTTGGCCCAGTACCTGTGGGGCAGAGACAATGGCAGGAGGGCTTGGGGCCTGCTCTTCCCAGGCATTCATCTCCCCTGTCACTGGGCTCTGACCTAGCTCCCCAAATCCATTTGCAGAAGGCTTAAGCCCCCTAAAGAATGGAGTCGGGGCCAGTAGGGAGAGTAATAATCAGGGCCCTAAAGCAATGCAGCTGCTGCCCCTTTAAAAGACTCGCTAGAGCATGGCATACAGGCCAGAGCACATTCATGCCTGTGGGAGTCCTGAGTTCAACCCCCAGCACCTCGTGGTCCCCTTGGCACCACTGGGAGTAGCCCAATAACTATCCCCAGACACCTGAGAGACGGTGGCTACCTACAAGCCAGGGAGGCAGGCTCAGGGCACCAAGGGGCAGAAAGGCCAGGAAGAAAATCTTCCCAAGGGCCAAATGGATAGTACAGTGGGTAGGGAGGGACATTTGCCTTCCATGTGGCAGACTCAGGTTCGATCCCCAGTATTCCATATAGTGCCCCTGAGCACTTCTCTAGGAGTGATCCCTCCCTGAGTGCAGAGCCAGGAGCAACCCCCTGAGCATATGTGGCCCCACTCCTCCAAATAAAGATCTTCCCAGAAGGGAGGTGGGACCATGCCAGGTTCTGAATAGTTGATCTCTCCCCTCCCCACACTGGGGCCTAAGCAATCACTTCCCTTTGTGAGCAGGGGTGGTGGGTCCCAGAAGCCCGAGAGCCCTGTTCAGAGCGGTATTTTCATGGGCAGCAGCGGGGCTGAGCACAGGAGTGCAGAGCCTGGGCCGGACCCTGGAGCACGGCTGGATGTGCCCCAAAAACAAAGTAGAAAAGATTTTCACTGGAAGTGGAGTATCTCGTGCTGCTTCGGTGGCCGGTGTTCTGACTTGGGCAAGCACCTTCTCGGGGCCAGTTGGAGGAATGGGTTTCTGCCTCTGACCAGAGGAAATGGCCACGGGCACGAGGCACCTGGTGGTGGTTTCTTAGATGAATCCCAAAAACCTGCCAGTAACATGGTAGAGAGAAAATTCCATTTCTATTATTAATCTATTTATTTTGCTTCTGGGTCACACCCAGTGATGCTCAGGGTTCTGAGCTCTGCACTCAGGACTTACTCCTGGCAGTGCTCGGGACCATTTGGGATGTTGGGGGATAAAATTCGGGTCTGCCGCATGCAAGGCAAACGCCCTACCCGGCTGGACTATCACCCCGGCCCCCTCGAAAATTTCATTTTTAATACCCTCACAATACAGTTAGAAATGGGGGCAGAGGGGCTGGCGCAATAGGACAGTGGGTAGGGAGCAGGCCTGGCATGCGGATCACCCAGGTCCGATCCCTGGCATCCCACAGGGTCCCCATGAGCATGGTCAGGAGTAATTCCTGAGAGTAGAGGCAGGAGTGAGGGCTGGCATTGTTGGGTGGGGGCCCAAAAACCAAAAAAGAGAATGAAAGGGAGAAAGAAAAGGAAAGACAGAAGGAAGGAAGGGAAGAAGGAAGAAAAGAGGACACACCCACTATTTTGCACCCACGGTCTTTGTTCAGGGGCTGGAGGAAACAGTTCCTTGTGGGTGGGGAAGAAGAGGCACAATGCCTTTTTTTCCCCTTTGGTTTCACTCCCGAAAATGCTCAGGGGTTACTCCTGGCTCTGCACTCAGGATTTACTCCTGGTGGTGCTCGGGGACCCTATGGGATGCTGGTGATGAAACCCGGGTGGCTGTGTGCAAGGCAAATGCTCTACCTGTCTCTTTTAACGTTCACACTTGGTGACTTTCTAGTGCTCGTCTGAGTTGCTGGCAGGTGTGGCTGACACCTGCCTGCCTTA